>CABFVX010003118.1:73786-93933 GCA_902151425.1 Timema shepardi
GGGGGGGGGGGGGGGGGGGGGGGAGAGAATTTTTCAAATTGTGGTTTTTCAATCCCTTCTCCATTCCAATGTGAGTAGATTTATTTTAAAATAACTGAACTAGTCTTGGTCTATTAACCAACAAATTAAGAATATTTATGCTAGTGTAAGAATTGTGCAGCCATTAATTTTGTTTATTCACTTAAAATGTTCAAACGTCCCTTATTCCTTTATTAGAGAATAAAACAGTTTAAGTGTGTCCTCACTTTGATGATGCTAGAATCCATATAAAGTAAATTATTGGATAAAGAATAAGTCAAGAAAGCTTTTGAAAAGTTGGTTCAATTCACTCTCCAAATCCTGTCTTGAGATAGTTATATCCAGTCCACCTCATTACACCCTATTTCCACCTTGAGATAGTTATATCCAGTCCAACTCATTACACCCTATTTCAACCTTGAGATAGTTATATCCAGTCCACCTTATTACACCCTATTTCAACCTTGATATAGTTTTATCCAGTTCACCTCATTACACCCTATTTCAACCTTGAGATAGTTATATCCAGTTCACCTCATTACACCCTATTTCAACCTTGAGATAGTTATATCCAGTTCACCTCATTACACCCTATTTATTTCAGGTTCATTCTAATGCTATTCTCCCATCTGCGTCTAGGACTTCCCAATGGATTTGCCAGTGAGTAACATGAACAATTTTCTAGATTCTCCCATTATCGCTACAAGTCTTGCCCACAATAATCTGCGATATTTGATTATACTAACAATGTCCTCTGATGAGTATTGGGTATATAGCTCATCATAATACAACCTCCTCCACTCTCCATTATATTAAGACATTTTTGTTTCAATCAACTTAGTGAGCACTTGGTTTTCGAACACCCTAAATTTCATGTTTCACAAGAACATCAATAACAACCGTTTAAATTACTTTTTTTTTTAAGATTTTTAGTGTATAGTATATTGGATTAATCTAGTTTAATTTTATACTTAAAGTAATAGAAATATTTTTTTGAATGTTGGTCATAGTAATAATGACAGTAGAACACGAACTTTTCAAAAGGAGAAGAAATCCTGATCAACTGCCCATTTAAAATGGAATATCAAGCAATATCTTATTTATTTGACCCCAAAAAGGTTTTGTTGTTATAAATACTGAAAAAATACTGATCTTAAGGAGTCCACCTCAGTCAGCGAGAAATTGCAATGAAGACATTCAACCTTAACATAATATTTAATTTTAAGATGAGTTATTTTAAAATATGGTTCCCGTCAAAATAAAGTCGAAAGATTCCTAAAGGGATATTTATCCTTAACAACTCAATATTTTTAATTTTATTAATAGAAAAAAAAATGTGTGAAAATATAAAATTGGTTGATTTTCAATTAATTTTTAAGCATATATGTGGAGCTATGAGACTAGTCATGATGAAGAAGTGCTCTATATTTAGCTTTTCTCAATGAAATACCATAATTTCTTGATAAGCTTACAATAGAACATTTTAATATACTTGAGAACTAA
Organism: Timema shepardi; assembly: GCA_902151425.1. Lineage (NCBI taxonomy): Eukaryota > Metazoa > Arthropoda > Insecta > Phasmatodea > Timematidae > Timema > Timema shepardi. The sequence continues at coordinate 75,308 of CABFVX010003118.1, forward strand.
CAGCGAGCTTTCCTCTTTACCTTGATAAAAGAAGTTTCGTAGGTTTATTCCCCTATTTCTTACAGACATGACAAAGGGTGGTTGTAGGTGAAGGGTGATAGTGAGTATAATTTTAGACATAATAGAGAAGTACAGTAGCCCCATGGCTTCTTTGGTGCTGACTGACAGCTCACAGCTGACAGTTGAAAACTTTAAAAAGTCACCAGACCAAATTACGTATCCCTACGCTGAACTATATGATCTGAAAAAATATGTTTTTAGCATCTGGCACTTTTTTACAGTCAAAATTTAGGTATATACCTAAATGTTTGACTGTCAGAAGTCTGCTGTGAGCTGTCAGTCAGCACCAAAGAAGCCATGGGGCTACTGTAGTTCCAGTAAAAGACACAGATCATTGTATTTTAAACCACGTGGCCTGACAGCGATTGATAATTTCCCGCTAAGCGACGCCGGCGCCTTAACTCGGAGTTCCCTTCCCTACCATGTCAAGGAGATGATTGATTGTATTTTTTGTGACGCAATTTTCTTGATGGTACAGATCGGAGTTACAACTTCTTCTTTTTTTAATCTTAGATTATAGGGTAAAAATAAAACGGCCAAAGAAAATTATGTACATAAAATATGTAGGAAAAAAGACTGCAAGGGACGCCAAGAAAGAGATGGAAGTAGCAGATAACAGAAAGTGTGCAAGTGAGAGGAGGAGAAGAAGGGTGGAAGGATAGAGGAAGATGTGTGGATTTTACTAAATTGACTTTGCCACAGACTAAAAACAGATGATGATGATGATGATGACGATGTTGTTGATGAACTAAACCGATCTTGTATTGGATTACAGTAATTTGGATTAGCGGCAGATAGAATACGTTTCTTGGAAATAAAGGCATGCAGCTAGAGAATAAAGTTTTCTGCAGTAGACGCTTACGGCCTACCAAGGTGAAGGGAATGTATTAAGGAAGCTATCACCTAAGATTATTACTAGCACCATATCTTACTACCCGTTCGGGTTATACCCACTTACGCTAATGTGTAATGGTAGGGTGATTGTGAGATGAAGTGGAGGACCTACAGTTTAACGTGAGATCCAAACCACCGTGGAGGCCTGGCATTCCCCACATTCACAAGATGTCTTGTCAGAGGTGAAGGAAGGGTTTAGCAATCAGATAAATCTGTGCCGGGACCGAGGATTGAACCCCGGACCCCCAGCACAGAAGTCCTACACCTTACCCCTAGACAAGCAAGTCACCCAGCACCTAAGAGCCTAATACATATATACATATAACCATCATACAAACAGCTAAATATATCTTCTCTCGTGGTATACTGACAGGCCTGCTGAACAGTGGGAGATCGGATTCGAATCCCGGTCGGGTATACTGAAGGTTGTTTTACCCTAATGGTTTCCCAATCTCCTTCCACACAAATACAGGTAGATTACCTCTAAAATACATCCTTCCCTATTAGAGTAGTTTAATATTATGTGTGTACAACCCGACCAGGGTAGTAAGACGTGGTGATAGAAGAAAATGTGTTGGAGACGATTAGGTAAGGTTGGAGAGATATTTATTCTTTTCGTCAGTCTCTAAACTGGTTTGATGCCATCTTCCATTTTTTCCTATCCTGTGCCAATCTCTTCATTATTATTATTATTATTATTATTATTATTAGCACCACGTCTTACTACCCGTTCGGGTTATACGCACTTGCGCTAATGTGTAATGGTAGGGTGATTGTGAGATTAAATGGAGGACCTACAGTTTAACGTGGAATCCGAACTACGGTGGAGGCCTGGCATTCCCCACATTCACAAGATGTCTTGTCAGAGGTGAAGGAAAGGTTTGGTAATCAGATAAATCTATGCCGGGACCGAGGATTGAACCCCGGCCGCCAGCATAGAAGTCTGACACCTTACCCCTAGACCGCCAGGTCACCAATCTCTTCATCTCTACATAGTCCTACCTATTACAGCTCTCATCCTGAATTGTCTGATTCATATACTATAATCTTTGTATTTCACTGCAATTTATCCTTTCCAATATAATTTATAGTAATAAATTAAACAATCCTGTGTATGCCTCAAAATATACCCACTATGAATCTCTCTTTTTTTAAAGAATTTCTCCCATTTCTAGAATCTAATCACTTGGCACTTTATCAGTCTATTTAATATTTAACACCCTTCTGTAGCACCCACATTTCAAATGATCCTATTTTACTTCCTTCTGGTAAATACTTTATAAATCCAAACAAACCACGCCAATCGGAGAGGAACATCTTCCTTTATAAAAAATGTCAGCTCATTAAATCCCATGGTAGGGAGATGTATAATAATGTTGAAGTATTAATACATCTTGTCGACAGTAGATCCAACTTTAGTGACGGAATCAACCACCAAGCGCTGTAGTTGATACGTGATTAGAGAACTGGGATCGTTCTTATTGATCTATTGTAGCATATTGATTGAGGTTTCTGGTTTTTATCATCTTTGGGAGATTCTGAAAAATTGAAAAATGACACCTGGACACGGGAATCGAACCCGGGACTTTTGGCTTAGTATATCAATGCTCTAACCACTGAGCTATCCAGGAATCGTCCCGTGTCTAGGATCATTCTTCACTCATATTTTAAGGCAGAGTCTATGATGGACGTGCGGAAATCATCGGCTACTGGATAGCTCAGTGGTTAGAGTATTGGCATATTAAGCCAAAGGTCCCGGGTTTGATTCCCGTGTCCAGGTGTCATTTTTCAATGTTCAGAATATGATTATCTTGATGGAGAATTCCACAATAAAAAGCATAAATAATAGATTCGGGTATTTGATTCTTATCTTTAGGAGAATTTAAACTTAGCCTATTTCTATTGCATTTGTTATAATTTAATTAGTTAATTTCTTACATGAAAAAAAATAATTAAAAATTGTACAAAATTTAAAGATTTCCACCCCCAATTTTCCATTCGGATGGAGTTTACCAATGCGCCGTGAGATGTCGCAAAACGCAACTTGACACACGTCTCTACTAGGCGGGTTGCAGGGAAGCACGGGGAAATATCTAGACTTGATCCGAGTTGAGTTTACAAAGGAGAGTCAATCTTAATTTGTTTAATTAACGGGAACTTTATAAGCGGGTAATCCAATAGGTATGCACTTATAAAATAAATATACCTAATATAGCAGCTAACGAGTCCTAAATATTTATAACAAGGTTTTGGTATTTATCAATTAATGAAGAAAGATTATAAATTATTTGTTGTAGCCGCCTCGCATCGAATTAGGTTCCTCGATGTTCATCTTTAACCTCTTAGACACTATACTATAGGTACGGTCCAATCTTTATACAGTGAAAACATATTCTATGTTGCCAAAATTAATAAGATTTCACTATATTGTTAGTGCTTTTTTTATAGATATTAATAATATCTATTAAATGCCAAACCTGTAATACGTATGAATACAGGTACGTGAAAGAAAATTTAGTAGTTTTTTGTAGCTCTCAGGTAAGTGTGTTCCTTTGAAAATTGTACTTTAATATCATTATATTATCGCAAAGGAAAATTTAACTATTTTAAACTACATACATACATAATCACGCCATTCCCTTACGGGGTAGGCAAGAAACTGTGCATATATCTAAAAAAAACAACTCCGTAATTAATACATCCTCACTAACTTTCTCTTCACTTCCCTATCTTTACATACTCCTTTCTCTTCAACAACATCCATACACCGAGTCCATACATGCTCTGTTATTCTTTAAACGTTTAATATTTCTCTTTTGAACACATTCATCTATAATATTTAGCCACGTCTTACATGGGCATACCTCTTCTTTTCGATCCACACACACTCTACCTTCATATATTTGCTTCGTCCCTCAATCAACACTCATCATCTCAAGATACCCAAACCAACGCAAGACGCTTTTTCCACATTTACCTTTTGGATTCCGTTTCAAACCGCACTCCTTCAGAACCTGATTCATAACTCTCCATCAATATGAGTTTTTCCACATATGTATTGTTTTATTAATTAATAATTAGTTAAATGTGAAAACCGGAAAATAATTACTTTCCACTACCATTTTGTTTGAATTATTGACATTTATTATAGTTTAAAACTATGAGTATTTTAATGAATTAAATAGTAAGTTTGTTGGAAGGTAGTGTGTAGTCCAATCTAAATATTAAATTTACCTCTTATGTTTGTGAACCTACCTTAGTTTTTTGAATTGCTACCACCCTCTAGCAAATCGGTAGGAAACAAAGTCGTAACTAGCGAGTATTACTTCTAAAATAGAACTCATTTAGGGGCCACCATGTAAATCTTGTGTTAAAGGTAGTTAGGTTCAGGGTACCCCCACCTCCCCCCCCCCCTTCCAGTGCTACCAACCTTTAGACTCTTGTAACATGCATTATATGGCAAGAGGACGTTCGACAAATTCGCAGGTTCCTGCCGTGGACAGTCTCATCCATCGTTCCAGTTCTGGGTTCCTCTTCTTGCACCCCTCCCCTTCCCTCCATCCTTTCCCCCACTTTCCTTTCCTTCTCCTACTTAAACCCGTTCCATCTTCCTTCTTCATCTCTACCTCTCCTCTTCAAACGAAACGTTGAAACTTTTGCCGAAAACTCTCAGAAGCAAAGACACTGCTAATTTTGTCGAAAAGCTACACACACACAAGTAAGAGTGAGAGCGGGAAAGGGAAAAAAAAAGAATAAGAAAAAAAAGATGGATAGAACAAAAAAAAAGAAATAAAAAAAACTGAAAGAAGAGAGTTTCTAAGTCTGTCGAGTGTAGATTGAAAACAGGAGAAAAATGGCCACTGTCCGTTGGAAAGCTTATTCCCCAGCAACGGTGGGGGGGAATAGGGGTGGTTTTTAAGGCCTAAAAAGGGAACGGAAATGGCTTCAGAAAGCAGAGAACTAATCAAACTTTGATAGTCCTAACGGCTCTGCGAGATGGAAAGAGGTGGAAAAAAGGGGGAGAGGGTGGGGTTGGGAGAGGTAGGAGGAAGACGTGTCCAATCTTCACACATTTCTCTAACTAACAGTACAGGAAATGAACAAAACCAAACAGAAAAGAAAAAAAATAAGAAGAGAAAAGGGAATGAGAGAAAGAAAGCAGTATGGATGAAAATGGTTTACGAGTTTTCGGAATGCTGTGCAGAGTAATTGGTTGGCTTAATCCCTTTACCGCCAAAGGCTGGAGGGAAGAATTAGAGTCGGCGCGAAAACAATGAATTAATGGAGCTACCTTGCATTTTAAATTGGAAAATGTGATTCTAAATATTGCGTGACAGACTTGAATCCCTCACAACTCTTTGAGAGGTAAAAGTATCGACACTACTACAGTAGCCCCGTGGCTTCTTTGGTGCTGAATGACAGCTTTAAAAAGCTACCAGATCAAATTACGTATCCCTACGTCTAACCAGATGATCTGCAAAAACATGTGTTTAGCAGCTGTCACGTCTGACACTCAAAATTTAGGTATATACCTAAATGTTGATTGTCAGAAGTCAGCTGTGAGCTGTCAGTCAGCACCAAAGAAGCCGTGGGCTTGTAGGCTTATGTACTAATTGCACTAATGGTTCAAGGGATTAGGGAGATAATTTATAAGAAGTGTACCCGCATTTGCTTGGAGGGAGAATGGGGAAAGATACATTTCTCCTAAGATTCTACTTTCCTCATACTTATTTCGTAGGCGTGATTAAATGAATGTATATAGCCTGAATGTGATGTGGTGGGGGAAAAAAAAAAATTAATCAATTTAATTGGGGAAATAAAACATAGTTACGGGAATCGAACAAAGAACCTTTTACTTAGCACGTCAAATATTCCAACATCTGAGATATTCAGGAATCTTCCCGTGTTTAAGGGTAGCTCTTCACTAATAGTTTAAGGCGGGAGTCTTATGATAGACGTCTTGATTCATCAGCTACTTGAGCTACCGTTACAATATAATTACTTAAGGACGTAGCCTACTTGTGACGTCACGGCTGGTCGTGATAGTAGTTCCCATTTTAATGAATTTGTGTTTTACTCAGTGAGTTTTAAAGATATATCGTTGAAACAAAAATCATACTTTCTTAAATGAAAGCGCTCCCTTTATGTGAGTTCAGGATTCTAATTCTCCTTGAAAACTTAGCGTGACGTTGTGCTCAACTTTTATCACCTAAAGTCTGAAAATGGACAGAGCCAAGGTTAAGTTTTTTTTTTTTTTTAATATTGGGTAAAGGTAGTCACGTGAAAAATTTGACCTGTAAAGTGTAGCGTGGTCTCCAAACGTTTGGGAACCCCTGCACTGCTCAATATATATGTTTTTCTGTTACTTACAAAGCATTTTATATTTTTACGCCATTTTTATTTCAAAGGTTTAATAAAAACAAATGTGATTTCTCCCCATCAGTGTTAATTTCATTACAACATAAGCTTTCTAAAGGTTATTATTAGCACCGCGTCTTACTACCCGTTCGGGTTATACGCACTTACGGTAATGTGTAATGGTAGGGTGATTGTGATATGAAATGAAGGACCTACAGTTTAACGTAGAATCCGAACTACGGTGGAGGCCTGACATTTCCCACATTCACAAGATGTCTTGTCAGAGGTGAAGGAAGGGTTTGGTAATCAGATAAATCTGTGCCGGGACCGAGGATTGAAACCCCGGCCGCCAGTACAGAAGTCTGACACCTTACCCCTAGACCGCCAGATCACCTCTCTTTCTAAAGGTCTCAGAGCAGAGTCTAGATCGTCGATGTAAGGGGAAATGCAGGGATACAGTATGAATGTGTGTGTGAATTTAAGTTATCATTATATATAAACATTATTTAATCTATATAGTTACTAAATATTATCAGCATTGTTTATTTTCTTTTAATTATTGCTATCTCCCCCATGTTTAAATATGTTATGAGTAGCATAATGGCATGTGAAAGTGTGTTGAATGAGTGTGTGCCTTAATGTTTCTTTTTTTTTACTCGCTCTCTCCTTTATTAGTTCTTCTTTCCTCATTTATTTTATTTTAATATGTTCATAAATGTACAATTATGTGTGTGGGTAAAATTTTATTATTATTATTTTTAATATGATTTTACAGATATTATAAATTAGTTCTTAGCACATCAGTATTAAATGTATGTTCTTTATTATTAAGAGACATAGTGTGTAATGAGATAGACTGGATGGAATTAGCTCAAGATAGGGATAGGTGGCGTACTTTTCGTGAGTGCGGTAAAGAACTTTCGAGTTCCTATTGCCATGGAGTAAATAATTAAGTAAATGTAATAAGAAGAGGCGCGGGCCTTCACTTTGCCCAAATAAAGTCAATATTATTATTATTATTATTATTATTATTATTATTAATTTAATAAAATATGTAGATTGGAAAGAGACCAAACTAATAGGATTGGCCATATGGTCGAGGGGGTGTATTTCCAGCCGATGGGCTGGGGAATTACGAGGGATAGTGCCATACGGCTTATAAAAGTTGTTTTAAAAACTGAGATTATTTCGGTTGGCTCTGTCATGGTAAGATCCTAAAAAGACACACTGCTAAAAAAATCTTTAAATAAATAACTTTTACTCACTATATCAATTTTTTATTTCTGACAAAATTTGGATATTGATGACTAATGGCACGTAAGGCAAACCAATATTTCAACTTCAGCCATTTTTTGATATAATATATATGGTTAAAATTTTTAATTGGGTTTTTCTGCAGAGGATGTATAGTAACAAAGAGATTTTACTGGACTTTAAATATGTTCTTAGCTTATAATCTAGACTAATGTTATCTTAGCACCGAGACGTAAAGACGTTACCCACTATGGTGTGAGAAAGATAGGATATTTATCAAATAGTGCGATGGAATACAGGATATTTATCAAAGGATGCCATGATATAGAGGAGATCTATCAAATAGTGCCGTGGAAAACAGGATATGTATCAAAGGATGCCATGATATAGAGGAGATGTATCAAATAGTGCCGTGGAATACAGGATATGTATCAAAGGATGCCATGATATAGAGGAGATGTATCAAATAGTGCCGTGGAATACAGGAGATGTATCAAAGGATGCCAAGATATACAGGAGATGTATCAAATAGTGCCGTGGAATACAGGAGATGTATCAAAGGATGCCATGATATAGATGAGATGTATCAAATAGTGCCGTGGAATACAGGATATGTATCAAAGGATGCCATGATATAGAGGAGATGCATCAAGTAGTGCCGTGAAAAACAGGAGGTGTATCAAAGGATGCCATGATATAGAGGAGATGCATCAAATAGTGCCGTGGAATACAGGAGATGTATCAAAGGATGCCATTATATAGAGGAGATGTATCAAATAGTGCCGTGAAAAACAGGATATGTATCAAAGGATGCCATGACATAGAGGAGATGTATCAAATAGTGCCGTGGAATACAGGATATGTATCAAAGGATGCCATTATATAGAGGAGATGTATCAAAGGATGCCATGATATACAGGAGATGTATCAAAGGATGCCATAATATAGAGGAGATGTATCAAATAGTGCCGTGGAATACAGGAGATGTATCAAAGGATACCAAGATATACAGGAGATGTATCAAAGGATGCCATTATATAGAGGAGATGTATCAAAGGATACCATTATATAGAGGAGATGTATCAAAGGATGCCATTATATACAGGAGATGTATCAAAGGATGCCATGATATACAGGAGATGTATCAAATAGTGCTGTGGAATACAGGAGATGTATCAAAGGATGCCAAGATATACAGGAGATGTATCAAAGGATACCAAGATATACAGGAGATGTATCAAATTGTGCCACGAATTACAGGAGATGGGTGACCTGGCGGTCTAGGGGTAAGGTGTCAGACTTCTATAATGGCGGCCGGGGTTCAATCCTCGGTCCCAGCAAAGATTTATCTGATTAGCAAGCCCTTCCTTCACCTCTGACAAGACATCTTGTGAATGTGAGGAATGCTGGGCCTCCACAATGGTTCGGATTCCACGTTAAACTGTAGGTCTTTGATTTCATCTCACAATCATCCTACCATTTCACATTAGCATAAGTGCGTATAACCCGAACGGATAGTAAGACGCGGTGCTAATAATAATAATAATAATAATAATAATAATAATAATAATAATACAGGAGATGTATCAAAGGATGTCAAGATATACAGATGATGTTTCAAAGGATGCCAAGATATACAAGAGATGTTTCAAAGAATGTTTCCCTTTATAAACACGGTTCTAGATCAAACGCCGTTTTGAGTTTCCAGAAAATGCATCCTCTCTGCCATGTCCCCGTTTGATATGATATTTGAATTAATGATAACCAGTATTAAGTAGGGTATTTGAGTGTACAAATTTAAAAAAACTGAGATGAATAAAATACTTAGAATTATAAACTAATGATAAACTTATCGACTAAATGAGTAAAATACTCCCTAAATCAACTTCCGTCCCAAAGCACCTAGGTGAAAACTGCGTCAGGGGTGATCTGCATCTCATTAACGACCAAGTAAAGCGCACAAAGCCTTAAGATTCAGTTTGAACGCGGACAAAGATTCCTTTCATTGGACGATATTTTTTAACGAGGAGCTACTTAATGGCTTTGCCTCGGATTACTCGAAGGCCCAATGCCTGTGCTAATGGTAATCGTTTTAACTGGTGCAGACGACGTTGTTATTCCTTCTTCAAGATTACAGAATAAAGCGTTAGAGACAGATTGCTGGGAGGTAGAAAGGAAAAATGTGAAAGGGATGGGTGTAAGAGGAAGATCGTGCTTTCTCTTCTCTTTTTTTTATTTTATTTTGTATTTTTGCTCGGCTTTTTGACCTTTTACTGCGAGGTCAGACGAGATTGGTTCTGCAAAGTGGAAGATCTCTTGTAAATTTTATCAAGGTTTTTTTTGTTTTGTTTGGGGGAAGCCATGGGGCAGATGGTAGTGAAGAGTAGTCTATCCATCTCTTGTCGAAACCCATAGAGCTTCCCCAAGGGTTGATGGAGGAAAATGGTTGGTCGACGACGTCCTACTTTTTTTTTTAATAATCTCTTGGTCTTTTGAACGAGTGAATGTAACAACAGATGGATTTTTCTAAGTCTTGGTTGAAAAGGGGTATTTATATAATACGGATTGTAGGTGGGATTGTTCTGTATAAAGTTATTTGTGGATATAGGATTATATTTATGTTTAAAGTAAACCAAAATGCAACCAATATTTTTTTATTAAATTCCAGTGAATTTATTTATTATGTAATTTTAATAATCTGGTTCTCTAATGTTTAAACATTTGAAAAATGCAGTGTGTATTATAATCATTATATTTTATAGTTTAACATATGTGTGGGTATAAATGTGATGCTTTTATGTATATAAATTTAATGCATAATTATATATAAATAATATTTAGCACCGCGTCTTACTACCCATTCGGGTTATACGCTTAATTATATATAAACACAGGGTGTATATTATTAATTGGTGTCATATATTCTAAGACCATATTTCCATCCACCAAAAATTTAAAAAAAAATCAATTTAAATATGGGCCAATAAACGCTTAGGCTTAACATTATTAAGGGTTTTCTTCAAAGATTTGTTGATCGTGGGGTATCCATTGAGGGCGATCACCATATTTGAAACCAATGAATTTTTAAATGTGTGGACATTTAAAGTCCATTGTTCACACAACTCCTGTGCCTCATGCTGACATTTAAAGTCCATTGTTCACGCAACTCCTGTACCTCAGGTTGACATTTAAAGTCCATTGTTCACGCAACTCCTGTAACTCATGCTGACATTTAAAGCCCCATTGTTCACGCAACTCCTGTAACTCATGCTGACATTTAAAGTCCATTGATAACGCAACTCCTGTACCTCAGGTTGACATTTAAAGCCCCATTGTTCACGCAACTCCTGTACCTCAGGTTGACATTTAAAGCCCCATTGTTCACGCAACTCCTGTAACTCATGCTGACATTTAAAGCCCCATTGTTCACGCAACTTCTGTGCCTCATGTTGACATTTAAAGTCCACTGTTCACGCAACTCCTGTAACTCATGTTGACATTTAAAGTCCCATTATTCACGCAACTCCTATGCCTCATGTTGATATGTAAAGCCCCATTGTTCACACAACTGTGCCTCATGTTGACATTTAGAGCCTCATTGTTCACGCAACTTCTGTGCCTCATGTTGACATTTAAAGCCCCATTATTCACGCAACTCCTATGCCTCATGTTCACATTTAAAGCCCCATTGTTCACACAACTCCTGTGCCTCATGTTGACATTTAAAGCCCCATTGTTCACGCAACTTCTGTGCCTCATGTTCACATTTAACGCCCCATTGTTCACGCAACTCCTGTGCCTCATGTTGACATTTAAAGCCCCATTGTTCACGCAACTCCTGTGCCTCATGTTCACATTTAAAGCCCCATTGTTCACGCAACTCCTGTGCCTCATGAGTGACATTTAAAGTCCCATTATTCACGCTACTCCTATGCCTCATGTTCACATTTAAAGCCCCATTGTTCACGCAACTCCTGTGCCTCATGTTGACATTTAAAGCCCCATTTTTCACGCAACTCCTGTGCCTCATGTTGACATTTAAGTCCACTGTTCACGCAACTCCTGTGCCTCATGTTGACATTTAAAGCCCCATTGTTCACGCAACTCCTGTGCCTCATGTTGACATATTAAAGCCCCATTGTTCACGCAACTCCTGTGCCTCATGTTGACATTTTAAGAGAACGTATCGTAAATGGGCTTGAGAAAATACGTAATAACTCAGATTTATTCAACATAATACGACCATGAAACGCAGACTCGGAGAGTACATTGAAGCAGGGCATCATTTTGAGCAATTTTTAATACAAAATGTTCTGTATTTGTTTGTTACTTTTAAACTTTTTAAACTTTTAATTGTCTGATTGAATTACTTCTTCTGTTGGATTTCTTATTTTATTTTATCGTAAAATTCCTCTTACCTCAGAAATCAATCGTTTCTAGATACATGTTTATATGAACTTTTATTAATGTTTGGTGGATGGGAATACGCCCCTAGAATATTTGACACCAACTAAAATACACACTGTATGTATGTGGGTATGTATATATATATATATCAATTATTTTAATTTATATAGTGTTACAAAACTTATAATATTTTACTAAATTTTTGAAAGATATTCGTTTATTAATGGTGTTATTTTTAATCCAAAATTTGGATGTCAAAAAATACCCCGAATAAATGAACATTTAAGATGATGGTATGTTGAAGATCTAAAAATTTTAAGGATTTGTTATTTCAGAAGCGTTAAAAAATACTAAGCCGAAATAAAATAAAACAATTTTAAATTGTTCCGAAACTTGTGAAACGAAAAGCATTTAGGTCCGTGAAATTTTCGCAGGCGTGAAGTTATTTTTGCAAATGAAACAGATTTCCCAAATAACCGAGGTAGAATAAAGAAAAAAAGGGGGTGGCGTCCACCAGGAAGAAGATGGGAGGTGGAAAGAAGATAAAACAAAGGAGGGGGAGGAGTTGACGGATTGTGGATTTCGTGGGTAGGAATGTTGGGTAGAACCATTGCGGAAGGATATGTAGGTTAATGACTTCACAACACATCTCTACCGCGTTCCAAGACTACGATTACAAAACATGCCATCTCAAACAAACCATCGGAAATGTTATTGCAAATTTTCTCCTTCCGCTTGCTATCCGTAATGTCAGTTTCACATTGTAAACTTGTGCGAAGTAACGAAAATAACCCATTTGTGTTATAGTCTTGTCACACACACACACACACAAATTAACTACGCTATTAAAATGGTTTATGGTTAAGAGAAAATTAAACAAACTGTGAAAGAAAAAGTTTTATTTATATTTCCTAGTCACAAAGTAAGCCAACATAAAGAGAAATGCATTCAGAGAAATATATATACAAAGAGAAGAAATTAAGTTTTCTCTTGGAAAAATGTTTGAAAGTATTTTACCAATTTTTTCCTATTATTTACTTAGATCAGAAATTGGTGTGTAAAATTATGTAATTGCTGTTAGCTTAAAAATTAATTTTACAAATTGTTTCAGCTCTTCAAGTTTTACAAAACCTATGATTGAGATATTTTAAATAACACGAATTTTTATATCAAGAAAATATAAAGTAAATAAATTCGGTTTGCATAAACTTAGATATTTAAAATAATAAATATGATTGAATTTATAAAATGGAAAAGTAACAAACTAAGATATATCTACCCACTTCAGTGGTCGATCATTCTAAGGTGTTAATCCTGCTAATTACGATAATGTGCTAGAGGTGAGGGAGTTTGAATTCAGAAGAGGTATGACCGCATTTGCTTGGAGAGATAGAGAGAGTGAAACAATTTAGAGAAATCTTCCCTCAGTACACCCGACTGGGATACTAACTCTGATCTTACCGTCATTAAAAGTCCTATCGCGAGAACGACACCTTAGACCATTCGACCACCGAAGCGGGTATACACCTGTGTTGACTTAAATTTAGACTTACTGTAGATGACTCGTTCGAGTTCTGGTCAGGTGTACTGAGGGTGTATGTACCTAAATGGTTTTACACCCTCCCTCCATGCAAATGCAGGTACATTTTGTGTCTAAGTTTAACCTTTATCATCTCTAACACATTACTGTAATTAGTTCATATACGTATAACCAGTAAAGGCTTAATAAGATGTGGGGACAAATATATCGGTATATTTATTCTTTCTCTGTACGCCAGTAAAGCAAAGCATTCATACCCTTAGTTTCCTTAGAGGATGTTGGTTTCCAGGTGCTAATGTCTGCCTTACTCTAGTGTAGTCGTAACAAACATACCTAAGAGTGTTAATTCTCATATATATATGGTGTACCGATGCGTACACCGATAAATCTTAATTGGAAGAGTATTAGTGCATCGGCAATTAATCGTAATCGCTGATTATTATGTCAATTAAACGTGATTTTAAAAGTAAAATTTTCTAGGTATGAGTTTTAGTGATAAAAATCTCAACAACAAAAACACTTACACACACACACACACACTGCATCTGGGCTGTGGGTCTATGCAAAGATTACATCACCAGATAAAGAAATATAAGTTCATATCGGTGATAAAACTAACAATCTAGTTCCGACTTTCGCCCGTTATGTATAAAATATATTTTTATTTATTACATTAACTGCTATCATTCTCTTAAGTATATTTCTCAATAATTATTAATAAATAATCGATAGTCGGGATTAATTGGTGTAAATAATCGTAGCATTATCAATTATTTTAAACGACCGTTAATCGGTTTTACTATATATATATATATATAGTTTGTTGGAAGATTAGCTAGTACTAATGTACCGTTGCCCAGGAGACGGCCGAATGTACTAATCGTACATCCTTTCCGTAGAGGCTCTTTCCATGTCCAGATGAGATGCGGTGATGATATTGATTATGAGGGTGTGGAACCAGTGGAGACACTTAAACCTAGCTTAAACTTAACTAACCAAGTCCTGGAGAGCTTTGGGATCATTCCCCTTTCGGGAAAATGACCATGGCACCAGATGGGAATCGAACCCGGGACCCTTAGACTCATAGCCAGGTGCACTGACCACTACACCACGAAGCCGGTTACTTATCATGAAATTAATAACCGAACTCAATTATAGCAGTATTTTCTCTCTTTTTTATTTTTTTAGCATCGAGTTTTACTACCCGTTCGGGTTGTACGCTGATGTACTAACAATTTCAATAGTTTAAGGTATTAGGAAGGCTATGTTTAGAGAAGATGTACCCACATTTGCGTGGAGGGAAAGTGGAAAACTTTTTTTTTTTTTTCAAATAAACTAAGTACGCCCGGCTGAGATTAGAACCTTGATCCCTCTGTCATCAGCAGTCATAGTCTACTACGAGTGTAGCACCTTAGACCATGCGGCCACCTAAGTGGCTTAAAGCAGTGTTATAATTATTATGTTTGTATATCAAAGTTAATTGCACCTTAGACCCTGTAATCGGCTGGCAAACGTTTTAAATACCCAGTAAAGGTTTCAGATACATAGAATTGCTACTCTATCACAGAAGTCAGTTGTTATGTCTTATTTATCTGAAGTGGTTGATATATCCGGTGCTGCAGGAAGTTACGCAGACTTGTATGTTTATAATAACATCTTACACTACATCGCTCATAGCTATTTCCATTTCAAAAAACATATGGGACCCTATGGCCCATTTATAACAACTAACACCACAAAACACATTTCCTCCCCCACACAGAAAAAAACAACAACCATAGTTTACTGCGCAACACATAAGAGGCCACTTCATATGACATCAAAAAGAAACGTCAAAAATAATAGTTTATACCATCTTTAACCCCCCCCCCCAACCCCTCCCCCCCTTACGTCTTTTCCTCCTTCTGGTGGTTTCTTAAAGTGTTTGTTAGCATAACAGACTGAATGGAGCATGTGTCTTTCTTNCCTCCCCCCCTTACGTCTTTTCCTCCTTCTGGTGGTTTCTTAAAGTGTTTGTTAGCATAACAGACTGAATGGAGCATGTGTCTTTCTTTCAGACATTTATTTTGAAAGTTTGAGATGATATTATGTATGTTTGTCCCTGGCGTTTATGGTGTTGACTTGAAAATGTTCATAACAAAGAGAATTACGTCTTCTCTTGGTAATATAAAAAAAATCACATATAATCTTTAATAATCTTGACACCACTTGGCAAACAGATGTAACAGTTGTTTTTTTATTAATAGGACTTCTATTATAAAAAAATCTTAGCTACCTTAAGTTTTTTATAATGTATTGTACCTAACGTAATATTAATGTAATTAATTCATATTTTTTTAGATATTTTAACAGAAGGAGGTTAGTAAGGTCCAACCTTTTTGTAAATATAAAATAAATTTAGACTAACCACCATTTATATAAGTTGGTCAAATGGAACTCAGACTCATAGCCAACATTTTGATGTAGAGTATAGCCCTATAGCAAATGAAAGTCTGATTTTAATAGAAAGTGAAGCCCACCTCAGTGGCCACGTGTTCTAATGTGCTACTGTCACAGAAGAATTGACTTCCGATTATGGGGATATCGAGGCTCTAATCTCAGTCGGGTGTACTGAAGTTGTTTTTTTTAACTCAAATAGTTTTTTATTCTACCTGCACGCAAATTAGGGTACAGTTGCTATAAATATGACCTTCCTTATCAATAAAATCATTATCGTAAATAGTACATAAGCGTATAACCTGAAATGGTAATAAGATGTGGTGCTTAAAAAAAACTAAGAGCACCATCGCTATAACAATTGAGATACCCGGTTTTTTATCCATGGATTAGTTTGTATAGCATTGGCATGCTATGTGAGACTCAAGTGGTAGTGCAGCTGACAAATGAACAAAGGATCTCAGTTTTAATTACCGGTATGATCTAAAAGGTTATAGTTGGGTAAATAGGGTATTTTATTTTCATAATGGCGAATTGATGACATGGGGGATGGTTGTTTTGCCTTTTATGGAGTAACTCTAGTTTTTAAATCGTGTAGGTTACTTAAGAAAGTTCACGTCAAATAGATCAAATAGCGAAATAAAAATAAACATGCTTGACTATATATATGTATACATGGTTCGAGTGCCTGGTAAGGACATATTTTAATAAATACATCAAACAAGTTACGTCAATAAGTGACCTTTATCTCAGGAGTTTTAAAAGTTTTCTATGTTAGCTTGAAAATCGATAGATTAAAGTTATGTTTTATTAATCCGTCACTGGTGTGAATTTCAAGTCCTGTAAAATACATAATTATAGTGATATTTATTTAATAATGGATTCTCTGAATGTTTAGACAAAGTATGATTGAATTAACTGACTATAAAAATGTGTTTAAGTTGGGAAAATGACATTTCTAGTTATATTTCATAGAATTTTTTTTAAATCATCATTATTATTGTATTCGTTGAGATATAAAATGGTGGAAACTAGAAGATAACATTACAACCTTTTGCATCAGTTTAACTTCAACCTAAGGTGGGAGTGTATTATTTGACGGGAGAAAATATAACTGTTTTTTAATTTGTGTACAGCAACACATTTGTTTCAGCCAAAATAACTAAAATATCGATCCAATAAATATATAAGTTAATTTTCTTCACATGTTGTTATCAACGGTTGTTGAATAGCTGTTATGAGCATATTGGCATGAGATAATAAACCTTTTAAATGAAGAAAAAAACTGTTATTAAATTCCAGGACATCCTTAACAGATATTAAATAACTGTGGATGCTACCATGTTTCTACTGAGGATGTATTTGATTTATTTTTGTAAAAAAAAGTATTTTTAAAAACTCCAAAAATACTACCCTTAACTACAAGTTCCCTACACTACCATGTTATTATTAATACCTCCGTGTCTTACTACCCGTTCGGTTTATACGCACTTACGCTAATGTGTAATGGTAGGGTGATTGTGAGATGAAATGAATAACCTACAGTTTAACGTGGGATCCGAACCACGGTGAAGGCCTGGCATTTTACATATTCACAAGATGTCTTGTCAGAGGTGAAGGAAGGGTTTGGCAATCAGATAAATATGTGCCGGAACCGAGGATTAAACCCCGGACCCCCAGTACAGAAGTCTGAAACCTTACCCTTAGGCCACCAGGTCACTATTACCATCTTAAAATAGAAAAAAAGTGAAAGAAGTTTTGTATGTTTAATTTTATCCGTTCTGTACGGTAGGTCTATCTATATGTTTGTATGGAAACGATACACACATTGCAATAAATCATTTTAAATCTATCTATAGTAATATAAAGTATTTAATTTAATATATATGTATTTTATAATACATTATATAAGCTAGATATATTTAACTTTAAAATTTTATTCAAAATATATAAATATTACTAACTATTTGTACTTAAATATAATTAACTTAATATATGTATTTATAATAGTATTATATGTATAATTATATTTAATCATATTAATATAAGTCATTATAATTAAATAGTTAAATTATTGAATTTAATAGAACTAGTTATCAATAATCAAATTATATTTAATATAAATGTTTATATTCTAATAAATCATTAAGTATTGAATATAAAATATTTAATTATATTACTAATATGTTTTAAATACTAAATAAATAATCACACTTAAGATTTTGATAAGTCCGGCGTTTCTTGACCCCATTGAAACCAAAAGAGTGGTGTTTTTTTTTTGCGATGCCGTTTGTCTGTTTATATCTCTGACTAGAGCCTTACCCATTTTACCAAGCAGGCTAAGACTTTGTATCGAGGGTTTTAATAAGGTCATGTTTTTTGAAATTAGATATATAACCCTACAATCAAGAATAGTTTACTAAAGGTCAAACAGAGGGAAAAAATCAAATTTCTTAAAATCCACCCTAACAATTTTGATTGAATTTTTTTTTTTACTTGAACACTGTTAAACACTACAAACAAAATAGAAATTATCGTTTTCCCTAGGAATTAACTTTAAGGGCACTTCACACATTAAGATATGAAATAACTTATTATTATTATTATTATTATTATTATTATTATTATTATTATTATTAGCACCGCGTCTTACTTCCCGTTCGGGTTATACACACTT
>CABFVX010003119.1:0-93874 GCA_902151425.1 Timema shepardi
GATAAATCTTTGCCGGGACCGAGGATTGAACCCCGGCCGCCAGCACAGAAGTCTGACACCTTACCCCTAGACCACCAGGTCACCTTGAGCACTATTGCTAGACTACTTGTCAAAAATGTATCTACAGTAATATTTCTTCTCCTTTGCTCCAAGTAATTCAAAAGATTATGTACCATTTTAGTACCCTGAATAATCTCTCTAAGAATAGTAGTATTCTTGAGCCCCGTAAAAATGGCGAGACGCGATAAAGCGAAAAGTGCCATACAAAGATGAATCAACTACTTTTTCCTTTGATTGTTTTTAGATATAGTTTACAATGTTTTTGAAAAACGAAATAAAATGATATCGTCTTGTTACACGAAATCCTCCTATAAAACGAAATAACACAGCTTTTACAAAAAAAATCTTTAAATAAACACGAAATTAAGAAGAAATTAAGCAGAAATGTTGACCATGCTGTAATTTGATTAGTATTTTGTTGTAGTGTAAGCTAACTTTAGGCTTCAAAATTGTGAAATATGCAGACAAACTTGACAAAGAATTTTAATCAAATATATAAGGGTTCAATAATGAATTTTAATTTTGTATACATTGTTTAAATATGTAAATAATACTTAAACCACCTTAGATAACATGTAATTTTGAAAAAACACAAAATAACACCGAAAAGGGAGATTTAAAAAACGAAATTTAACTAAAAATAAAACAATTTTTACGGGGCTCTAGTTATTGCATAATATTCTGTTGATCCTCTGTGAAGTTCTCATGTGGACTGTAAGCATCTTGTCATGAGTCTCTTGCAACAGGAATACACTTGTCACTGGTGACAATTTATCAGGTTTTGATTTTGTCACGGCAATTCAACATTACCAAACCATACACAACGAAATAGTTGTGGGTTTTTTTCCCCCTTGCCACCGCGTCATTCTTACTACCTGTTATTTATCTGATTGCCAAACCCTTCCTTCACCTCTGACAATATGTGTATTAATCACAACCTGTGCATGTGTGGAATGCCAGGCCTCCACCGTGGTTCGGATTCCACGTTAAACTGTAGGTCCTCCATTTCATCTCACAGTCACCCTATCATTACACATTAGCGTAAGTGCGTATAAATCGAACGGGTAGTAAGACGCGGTGCTAATAATAATAATACTATCGGGTCGGTATTGAAAGAAACAACTTTTTAGCTATCTTCACTCTTGTTGTGATTAAATGTTTACCAGGGTGGACTCTGGAGGAAGAACAAATGACGCCATTTCTTAATTCTCTCTCATTTTCTTCATGGCCTAATATCTGACAGGGCGACCAGTCTACTTACTACCCCTTCCTTTATCAATGGACACGGTCATCCCAAACTAAACACAAATATATCATATTCTGAAAATTGAAAAATGACACCTGGACATTGGAATCGAACCCGGGACCTTTGGCTTAGTACGCTAATACGCTTACCACTGAGCTATCCAGGATTCGTCCCGTGCACAGGTGTCATTCTTCACTCATAGTTTAAGGCAGAGTTGCGATTTCCGCACGTCCATCATAGGCTCTGCCTTAAACTATGAGTGAAGAATGACACCTGGGCATGGGACGAATCCTGGATAACTCGGTGGTAAGAGTATTAGCGTACTAAGCCAAAGGTCCCGGGTTCGATTCCCGTGTCCAGGTGTCATTCTTCAATTTTCAGAATATGATATCTAAATGGTGTAATCCTCGCTAAAATGCATATATGATAGCTTTGGCTATTTTATTCTTAAACAAAAAGAGCTCAATCATTATAATTTTCAGCGTTAAAATAAATACGAAAATACAATTATGATGCAAAAGTTGAAATTGAAATTAAAATTACTAATTAAAAAAATATTTTTCCAGATTTAAATTTCGATACTGATACTTACGGTATCGATATTTTTCTACCGATACCTTTAATGAGTACAGTATCGATACTTTTCTTTCGATACCACATCCCTAGTAGAATGGAGCCTCTTTTGGGTACTGTGCTTTATTCAGTTAAGACAAGATAACTGGCGAGCCAGACCTGCTGTGATCTTTGGTACTTTGAAAATAAAAGTCTATAATAATAATAATATTTAGCACCGCGTCTTACTACCCGTTCGGGCTATACGCCTTAAGTACTAATTACGCTAATGGAATAGGAATTGGGAAAGGTGAATTAGAGGAAGTTAACCCGCATTTGCGTGGAGGGANGTGTAGGGAGAGTGGAAAACTATTTAGGGAAAAACCACCCCCAGTTCACCCGACCGAGATTCGAACCTCGATCTCCCCCGTCCTCAGCAGTTGAGCTCAACACGACCAGCGCGTCAGCCAACTACGCCACCGAGGCGGGTAAAAGTCTATACTAGTGTTAATGTTCAACGTAACAAAGTTGCATAAGCTGTTAAGTAAAGTACTATATTGTGTTAGTAACTCATTGCTGAAACACATTATATATCAAAGTGGTACTGGGCTCTCCATTGACCCCATTGGTATCGAACGGACCAAAAACACCGGTATTAGGAGGGTTAACACGCTCACAACAGAACATTCTGAGATAAGTAATAATTACGTTAGTGGTTTTGCATCTTCAGAACGCCCACAAGAAATGTGAGGATATTTCCCTTAAAGTAGGCGGCACCCTACACTTCGGTAAGCGAGAAATTGCCGCACAGACGTTCAGCTCTAGCGCAAATAATATTTGCACAACCATGGAGCTATGCTTGATGGAAAAGGGCTCTATATTTAGCCTTCCTCTAACAAATAGAGTAATTGTTTGATAGGATCACAACAGTAAATGTTAAGATATCCGAGCTTTCCTCTCTACCTTGAGATAAGAAGTCTCCTAGTTTTCTTTCGTCACTTTCTTATTTATATGACAAAGGGCGGCTGCAAGTGAAGGGCGAAAGGGAGTATAAGCTTAGTAACAATAGAGAATTAGTTTCAGAGAACGACACAGACCGTTGTATCCTTGGGGTCTGACACCAGTTTCTCGCTGACCGAGGCGGCCGCCTTAAGAACCCGTCTCACAGCCGATCAACCGGGAAATCGTATACCTGATAACGTTCGAACCAGAAAACGTATCAAAATGCGGTTTTTCTGCATTCTTTGCACGGCATTGGGTAGATTGCATACTTTAAAAAAATCAATTCCTTGTTGTTTTTTTAAAGAATATGATAAATGGTTTCACCTGTTTAGACTCTGTGTTGGTTTTTGTATGACGTCTGCTTCGAGCTGAATGACGTAACACAAGTTGCTTCATAGCTCCCACTGCTTGAAATTACTCCCTCCGACATTTAATAGGGGACGATCCTTTTTGAAACAGAAAACCAATCAACCCTACGTGTCTTACTTATCACGGTCAACTCAACGCTAACGTAACGTCGTTCACTTAACGTAAAGGTTCGCTTCCTGTTTTTTAAATGGAAGCCATCACAATGCATTCAACTTATAACTTAAAGAGTTGTCCATGGGAGAACTTTCACGTGACGTGAATAGTACCACGTGTTTGCGAGTCGCTTCAACGCGTCATTTGTTTGCTTATGACGGTCTAGTGGTCAGAGCTCGTGGTTACGGCTACAGGGGTCCCGGGTTCGATCGGCCAGATGTCTCTGTGAAGCAGTGGGTCTGGAACGGGGTAAACTCGGCCTCGTGGGGACAAATGAGGAGCTACTAGGATACATAAGTAGCGACTTTGGTATGGAAAACTGAGATTAACGGCCGGAGGGATTCGTTGTGCTGACCACATAACAGCATATATATGCAAATGTTGACACTGTCTTCGCCAACATAAGGCTGCCGCTTTGTTTGTATGGCTCGTTTGCGGGCTGATGCCACGGATTCATTTTTTATGGAATGCAGGAGACTTGTTCGGTGCATTTTGTCCGCGTCTCGCAAACTCTTGTGTCTTGGATCATCTAACACTTTATTCTTTATCTCCAAACTGCTTCAAATGCAAGTACTTGAAGGGTGAGTTTTTTATCCGCGTTCAATTCTAATACCGCCTACTTTAAAACCTTTCAATTTTCTTCTTCTTATATTGCGAACATATCAGCTTCCTCCCCAGGTAAAAAAAATACAGTTTATCTTTGCTTGTTTTGGATCAATAGTGACCTTTGACCTGTATTTGGGACTGTTAGTGAGTCTCCCCCTCCCTTAATAGATAACACCCCTCGACTAATATTTTATTCATGAAACTTGTCGGAAAGGGAAGGAGGCAGTTTCTTCCTGGCAACTACCGTAGCGTGCCCTGAACTTTCTAGCAGGAGCTATTTGCGTCTCACTATTATTATATACTATTAGCATTTAATTACCCTCATGGGTAGGGATGAGGAGATATAATCTAGGGGCGTACCCACCCATATATGCGTGGAGGAAGAGTGGGGGGGGATCCCTTAATACTTCCATCTGGATTCGAACCCCGATCTATTCGTGATTGTCAAAGCAGACTACGAGTTTTGCGTTTAGTCCGCGTAACCACCTGTGCGAGTCCTTCCATCCTCCCTCTCTCATCCTTCTCATCTTTCTCTCTCCTATCTTCCCTCTCTTCTATCTTCCCTCTCTCCTATCTTCCCTCTCTCCTATCTTCCCTCTCTCCTATCTTCCCTCTCTCCTATCCTCCCTCTCTTCTATCCTCCCTCTATCCTATCTTCCCTCTCTCGTCCTTCGCTCATCCCTATCTTCTATCTTCCCTCTATCCTATCTTCCTTCCTCCCTCTCTCCTATCCTCCCTCCTCCCTCTCTCCTATCTTCCCTCTATCCTATCTTCCCTCCTCCCTCTATCCTATCCTCCCGTTCCTCCAAGACCAGTGCGCAATCCCCTAAGTAACTATCCTGGAGTGATAATGTTCCCCTCATCACACTTCATTGTATAAACACGGCTCCCGCTCACTTCCTGCTTCTGTTCCAATGACTTGTCCCAACTTGAGGAGCGAGATCCTCGACTGGTCCAACTCGACGCTCGCAGTCCCACTCCTGTGTGTCTCACCACGATGTAGTCCTGTAGCTCCTCTCGTTGTTCCAGGCCCGGTAGTCACGTCCACCAGGTCCAGACGTCTCTCAGACTCTGACTGGCTCCTGTTAGAGACGCTGGACACAAGCTGTCAACGTCCCCTTCAGACCGGTAGGTTCCTCACGATGCACAAGAGGAGACGGAAGAGACTCACCACAAGAAGCTTATCTCAAGAGCCTGCCTTGTTGGACGACATCCAGCATGGTCAGGTGCAGGTGAGGGAACACTTTTAATATACTCGCTTAGGTGAGATCTTAGAGACAGTCCTGGAATAGTATGTTAGAAGTCCCTTCCTGGAATAGTATGTTAGAAGTCCCTTCCTGGACTAGTATGTTAGAAGTCCCTTCCTGGAATAGTATGTTAGAAGTCCCTTCCTGGAATAGTATGTTAGAAGTCCCTTCCTGGAATAGTATATTAGAAGTCCCTTCCTAGAATAGTTTATTAAAAGACTCCTTGGCGATGATGGTTCAGTCATCAAAACCTCTTGATTAGTGTTTAGCATCACCCTGCATAACTGAAACCCAACGCACGGCTGAGAGGTTAGCGAACCTGACCTCCACATACTGAAGCAGATCTGTACTGAACCTGTACAGCTCATTATTAGTACATGGTCTTAGTTTGAGTTAAAAACAAGCACTGACTTTTCTATGGTTAAGAAAGTACACATTAAGTACATAAATGTCTGTTATCACCTTTATTTTAAAATATTGATGATAAAACGCAACTTCTCTGAGCGTTAGAAAATGCTGTGTCCATCAAGGTGAAACTAGCTATTTTGTTTCGTTGTTGGTATGAGAATGTTTGTCATGTTGGCAGTGCGTGTTGGAACGAGTGTGTCAGTGGCCATTCAACGCCTTCACCTTGGACACCGTAACAGGAGGTCAGTTCGCACCCCGCCATGGACACCAGATAATTTTAATCATCGTAAATAATTACAACTTTTCAATCTCCAAAAGACAAACATGAGGCAGTTTGTTATCTTAATTCCAGGTCAAGTTATAATTACTTACGAGGTGAACTAATGTGTCGAGACTTTTTGTCTGAAAGTGTGCTACGGTACTAAACTCGAGAATAAGTTAGTCTCAATGAGTTGTTGTTAATTGGTTTAACAGTTGTAGAGGGAAAGAGGGTGGGTTGCTTNTGCTTACGCCCAATTTCATTGCTGGGGGAACTGCAGGTGTTATGGAGAAAAGCTTTATCTTCGCTCTCTCTCTCACTTAACTGTTGCCAAACCTCCCTGCTCTCAGTTATGTGGGAAGGTGTGGTAAGAAGGCGCTACTGGCAACATCGACTAACCAGCGTTGCGAAACTTGTCTTGTACTTAAGGGGAGATTGACCACATTAAAACGAGAGAATGACAACGCTGTTTCCCAATAGTAACCGCGCAGTTTCCTCAGCGATGATATCAAGTGTAGTGCTCTATTCTACCCGAGCTAAAAATATTTAACTAGTTTAACAAAAAATTCGTGAGAAAATACGCAAACCAAATTCAAATATTTAATTGAGTTATATACTTGAATCAAATATAAATCACACTCTTTTTTTCATGTTCAAAGGTATACAGCAGTTATAACTATTTCACTTACATTATATTATAAGTTAGTTAAACAATTCAACCCGTATTGGTATTTTTTTTAATGCTATTATTTGTAAAACGGTTGCTTTTCTAAATAAAAAAAGTTTTAGTTGCTTTTAATTTTAACTTTGAATACATTATTTTGTTTTCTGTGCGCATTAAAAGTATGTTTAAATAATTTAGTTTCAATCTAGTTATAACATGTTAACTTGTTAACAGTTCCATTATAATCACTTTCGTAATATGTACAAAAATCGGTGGCTTATTCAATATTTTTTTAAATCTAAACAATCGGATGGAGCTAAAATATAAGACCACTTATAAGTTAAGACTAATGTAAATATGTTATTATTATTTCAGTCGCCCCTTCTTTATAATGATAGCTACGCCACTGCTTGGTTGTTATATTAATTAATTGCGCTCATTAAGTGGACTGGAACCAGATCTCAGTAATAGTTGTTCTCTTAATGACACACTTCTTTATAAATGTAATGTTGTGTGCTTATTATTGAAATACACGACTATTTAATGAGTCGGGCACCAAACCAATTAGAGAGCACCGTAGAAAATAACTCTTGTACAAAACTATGACATAATTTATAGCTCAAATTACAATAACAGAGTTGACCTTGACACATCACTATCACGATAATTGTTGTGGTTCATTTTAAGATTATGATAAGAATAATATAAACCTTTTTTTCTCCTCGGGTTCATTTAGTGTAAATATCTCTGTTATTAGTTTTAAAATTAGAATTGAAATAAAGAATATATTTTAACTTATACCTCCTCCCCCACCCCTGCTGGTAAAGAGGTAATCATTGTTTCAAAGATATGGGTAGTTTGGAAGGAGCTGATAATGATGATATGTCAGTAATATCAATACATATATATATATATATACCTGCTTCGGTGGCTGCATAGCCTAAAGTGTCATTCTCACAATAGACTGAACCAGCAATGACAGCGGGATTGAGGGCTTGAATCCCATTCAGGTGTACTGAGGGTGGTTTTTCCAAAATTGTGTTCCACTCTCTTTCTCTACGCAAATGCAGGTTCGTTTCCTCTAAAGTCAACCTTCTACATCCCTAGCTCATCAAGGTAATTAGTACACATGCGAGCAGGTGACCTGGTGGTCTAGGGGTAAGGTGTCAGACTTCTATGCTGGGGGTCCGGGGTTCAATCCTCGGTCCCGACACAGATTTATCTGATTACCAAACCCTTCCTTCACCTCTGACAAGACATCTTGTGAATGTGGGGAATGCCCAGGCCTCCACCGTGGTTCGGATTCCACGTTAAACTGTAGGCCCTTCATTTCATCTCACAATCACCCTACCATTACACATTAGCGTAAGTGCGGATAACCCGAACGGGTAGTAAGACGCGGTGCTAATAATAATAATAATAATAATAATAATAATAATAATAATAATAATAGTATTCATGTGTACAGCGTGAAAAGCCAGTAATATGTGATGCTAGAATAAAGGTATATATACCTAGATAAAAGTGAGCTAGTAGACCCTCATTGAACATCTCTAGCGACTCGCTCTTTGCTCCCAGGTCGATCGTTGCCAGTCCTCTGTGTTCACCTGTTCCACTGGTACGGGCTGATGGACCACTTCAATCTGGACGTCGTGCGGGTCTGGAAGCTGTTCTGTAAGTCTCAAGTGAGAGGATTGATCAAACTACTCTGTGTGTAGTCAACTGACTGCAAACAATGTCAGTTAAGGTGGGGATGTATTAGGAAACACCAGGAAAGGTCAGTATTTCTCTAGTGTTTTTTTTATATATAGCAAAACACGTTAATTTTGCCAAAATCAAATAAAATATTTCTCCTGTATAAACATCTAGTTTAATTTCCCTCGCACGGTGATAGCAACAGTTGTTTAATATCGGTGAAGGGTGCCCTGAAATTTAATGACGGCTTTTCCTCTTAACTTAAAAAGTTTCTCATCTAATGCCACTATACTCTTTACATATTCAACAAATATTGATACCCCCATGTGAAGAAAATGAAACGTTATGTTCCTTCTGGATTAATATTTTATTTATTTTGACCAAAATTATGTGTTGCTATAAAAACTCGACCTTTTCTGGCGTAGTTGACACTTCCTGACAAGATGATGTGTCATGTGTGGAGGGTTTAGGGGATGCTACTTCCCTCTCCCCCTCGCCTGAACTGCCATGAACAGATCTACGATTGTTATACGGGCATGTGTGTGTGTGATATGTTACAGCCTTGATAGAAGAAGGTTACCATAGCACCAACCCTTACCACAACTCCATACATGCAACCGATGTTACCCAGGCAATGCATTGCTTCCTGCAGGAGGAACAGGTAAGACGGATAGACAGATAACTACATTACTTGCCATCTAATATAGTGGTAACTACATTACTTACAACCTTTGATGTATTCAGATGACTTTTGAATAAACAATCAGTTTGACATATTTAAATCTCTCTTGAACATATTTTTTTACAAATTCATCTTGGTAATTAGAATCAAAATTTGCTAATATATTTTACAAACGTTGTAGTATGTTATCAATAAAACACACCCCCNCCCCGGTGTATGAATGTGATGTAATCTTTGTTCGTGCCTCATAATATCATGACAGTAGAATGTATGTGAAAGACAGGTTGCGTCAGTTAACAGTGTGGATATTTGTGTGAACAAAACCATAAACTTGATCTTCTTTGGAAAACAAATGTCTAGTTACACAAGACTGTAACATCCTAATAGAGCTGTAAGTATATAATAAAACCCAACCCACTGATCTACCTGTGTGTGGTATAGATCCGAACACACCTGACTCCCCTGGAGATAATGTCGTCTCTCATAGCAGCAGTGACTCATGACTTGGACCATCCAGGGGTGAACCAACCTTTCCTCATCGCCACCTCCAACCACCTGGCCGCACTCTATGAGGTTAGTTTCACCTCAACTCTCAACACTAGTTGGACAAATGTGATGTTTCTTATAGATGCCCTAGTTGGACACCTGTGTTGTTTATTAAAGATGCAGTCGTTGTACAACAGGGATGTTTCTTATAGATGCACTAGTTGGACACCTGTGATGTTTATTAAAGATGCAGTCGTTGTACAACAGGGATGTTTCTTATAGATGCACTAGTTGGACACCTGTGATGTTTCTTATAGATGCACTAGTTGGACACCTGTGATGTTTCTTATAGATGCACTAGTTGGACACCTGTGATGTTTCTTATAGATGCCCTAGTTGGACACCTGTGATGTTTCTTATAGATGCACTAGTTGGACACCTGTGATGTTTATTAAAGATGCAGTCGTTGTACAACAGGGATGTTTATTAAAGATGCAGTCGTTGTACAACAGGGATGTTTCTTACAGATGCAGTAATTGGACAACTGTGGTCGTTTCTCTTTTTAAACATTCCTCTATAAAGTTCATGCTGGGGCAAGTATGTATGTATTTGATTTGAATCTCGACCAAAGACTTGAAGAGGAGACAAGGTCCACAATACGACAGTACCAAGATGTCATAGAAACTAACACCTCCTATCTCTGTATCAGAATACATCTGTGCTAGAGAACCACCACTGGCGCTCTGCTATTGGCTGCCTGCTGGAGAGTAATATAGCTGAACAACTCGGGGAATCCCGCCAAGAGTTGGAGCAACAGATCAGCTCTCTCATCCTTGCCACAGATATCACAAGACAACAAGAGTTCCTCACCAAGTTCAAGGTACGTCTCGTTTGAATTATGATCCTGGATTTTGAATTTGCATTAATTATTTCTAGTCTCGAATTTACTCCTACACTAAAACTCATTCTAGAATTAAAGTTTCTATGGTAAATTTATATTTGTAGCTTTTGAGTTTTTCTGATTGAATTTTTGTTTTTATTTGGAAATTTGATTTTTTTAAATAAGTTTTATCACTCGCAATGATTGCTTAGTAAAATAATTCAAAACATTGTGTTTATTATTTGAAAATTGTTTTGTTGTTGTGTTTCTAGCGATACTTGGATCAAAAGATGCTTGACATGCGCCGCGCGGAGGACAGGCACTTTATCCTGCAGATTGCTCTCAAGTGCGCAGACATCTCCAACCCGTGCCGCCCTTGGGACGTCAGCCGCAAGTGGAGTCAGAAGGTGTGTGAGGAATTTTTCCGCCAGGGTGACTACGAACGTCAGCTAAACCTGCCCGTGACCTCGCTCTGCGACCGACACTCCACGTCCATACCCAAGATACAGGCCGGGTTCTTACGGTTTGTGGTGACCCCTCTGGTGGAAGAGTGGCACCGCTTCTTGGGGACTGACCTATCCACGCGCATGATGGGGCACCTCAGGGTCAACAAGGAGAAGTGGGAGGCATTGGTTCAACAGGAACTGGACCAGGAGACCAAGACAGAGATGAGTGACGCAGAACTCCTGGATGAGGCCAGTTCAGAGGAGGAGGGGAAGGACGAGATGTCTGGAAGCGTCGAGCTGCTCCTGCCCCCCGTAACAGATTCCCGCAGGCCGTCTCTACCGTGTCGAGACGACGTGGACTCTGGGCACCGCGTGGGGCGCAGACACTCGGTCCCACTCAGTTTACCCAAACCCCCGCCCATATCCCGGACTATTATCCGACGGGAAAGTCTCCCTGTAGGGGAGCACCGCCCCCAACGTCGTCTCCCCTCCAGCCCCATACAGCACTTAGAGGAAGAAGAAGACATCCAACTGGGGCAGAGCTCTCTGTCGCTAATCTCTTCATGCAGTAGTGAGATACACCCTTCTTCAGGGTGCAGTGGGCAGGACAAGAGACCAGTCAGTGCAGAGAATTTGCTTCCGGAACCGAGCATCGCTTCCATCACGACGAGCCAGGAGGCCAGTCGACTCTCCACGGTGCTCCACGGGGGCAGTAATGGGGGCACAGGAGTGTCTCGACACCTTACGCGTCAGCAGACCTTCCCGCCACTCCAGCCATACATCCGAGCACGATACATGTCGACCACCGCAGAGATGAACCGTTCGGAGGCCCTGGCCGAGACTGACCGCAGTTCTGACTCTTCCTCGTCGTCACACTCGGTGTCTCGTGTGGTTGCTTTGAAAGACAGTAACAGGACTAGTTGTAGTAGTGGGACCAAGAGAGACAGTTCTCGGGCAGACACTTCTCGGATTAAGATGGCCAAGTGGGCAGAGTCTGAAGAATGTAGCCGGGAGAAGGAGAATGTGGACCCACGTCGCATCGGTAGCGACTTAGACCTGGAGCAGAACAAGACCGGCCTCGCGCGGAGGAACATACCCCAGGTAGGACCTCCCATTAGCCTAGTTTTAATATTATAGCTTTCCCTAGGACTTGCATTTGCAGGGGAACCTTGGAATGAACTTGGCCCTTTTCTAGATTTATTTCACTCGCCTCTCGAATATGAAGCTGGACGATGGCCTTACGTCAAACTAAAATACCTCTTAATGGCATATCTTCTTCAAACGTTTGTTCAGTGGAGTGGACGCTGCTTTAACTTGGGATGTCAAGTCCCCTCAAAATCTTCTATTTTAACTAGAGTTGGGCTAGGTGACCTGGCAGTCTAGGGGTAAGGTGTCAGACTTCTATGCTGGCGGCCGGGGTTCAATCCTCGGTCCCGGCAAAGGTTTATCTGATTACCAAACCCTTCCTTCACCTCTGACAAGACATCTTGTGAATGTGAGGAATGCCAGGCCTCCACCGTGGTTCGGATTCCACGTTAAACTGTAGGGTCCTTCATTTCATGTCACAATCACCGTACCATTACACATTAGCGTAAGTGCGTATAACCCGAACGGGTAGTAAGACGCGGTGCTAATAATAATAATAATAATAATAACTAGAGTTGGGTCCAATCCACTATTTTACTAATCTGAATCTTCAATTTGCCTTTGAATTTTGAATCTTTATCTGAATCTTGGGAAAAATTATGAACTAAAAATGGAATAGAAAATAAAAATAGTAACTAGATGTTAAAACATTATTTCTTATAATAATTCTCAAATCTTCGAATCTTGAATATCCTAAAGGATTTGTGGGCCCATCCGTAATTTTAACCAAGTGTTCCTCCCTACGCCGCCCTGTACCTGTATCAAGTTTCTATTAATCTCTACATATTACACATTTTTACTGCTTCTCCCACACGTCCTTCTACCCCTTTTTCCTCCTCTACCTCCCTCTATGCCTTAAAGCACTCCCCCTCCACCTGATTTTTTTTAAATGCATTAAAGTACAGATGAAACCAGACTCACCTCGGATATTAAAAAAAAACCAAACTTTGTTTTGTCGTAAGCAGGTCCTGGCACGAAGGCGAGGATCAGCTCCTGTAGGCTTGCTCAACCGCTCAGAGGACGGTGTTGGTCCAAACGCCCTGGCACTCCGAGGCGGAGGCGACCGGTTCTCGCGCCGGGGCTCCGTGCCCATCGACGTCACCAGGCAAAGTAGGAGATGCTCCCATTTCTCTAAACTCTTTGGGAACAGCTTCCATCCAGAGAGGCTGGAGTTCAAAGTCTGAAATATCGAACTTTACATAAGAGTGCTCTTCTGGTTTCTCTTGTAAATTATGTCTGTTTGTCCTTTCATTGCTGTGACTTGTTTGAACTCTCGCTATGTTCTCTGATTGTATTTACTGCAGTGAAACTTTACATTTCAAACATGCGCGTGTGTCCTTACTGCTCCTAAATTACCACCAGAAGGAAGAGCAATAACTATTGTTTGGGTGAAACTATTTCTAAACGAGTACCAGTAATGTATGTTCTCATCATCATCATCATAAATTATTATTATTATTATTATTATTATTATTATTAGCACCGCGTCTTACTAACTGTTCGGGTTATACGCACTTACGCTAATGTGTAAAAGATAAATCTGTGCCGGGACCGAGGATTGAACCCCGGCCGCCAGCACGGAAGTCTGACACCTTACCCCCTAGACCGCCAGGTCACCATCATCATAAACAGTCTCCAATCTGTAGCCGGGGTCAGTATAGTGGAATGCCTCCATTGCCCTATTTTCTTCCACCTTTCTTCCTCCGTTAATTTCTTCCATTCTTCTCCTTTCACTCGCACACTTTCTGTCATCTGCTCCTCCTATTCCTTGGGTCTTCCTTGTGGTATTTTCCTTACATGCTTTAACTCCATCTTTCTCCTTGTGATCCTTTCCTTTTCCATACTCATATACTCACTACATGCCCATGCCATCTTAGCCTTGCTTCCTCTACTATCTCAAGTACTCATGTTTCTGCTGCATATATGTATAAAGTACACCCTATACAGCACTTCCTTACACTTCAAAGGCACTTCTTTTCTCCATAGCAGGTCTCTTACACACCTATAGTCTTCTCCCCTGCGGGAGGGACAAAGGTTTGATGACATTCCTGTTACTGTGCAATATTTTGAAAGACATAACGTAACATCCGCGAATTCGAGAAATGAAAGTTTCACTGAATTGTTCTTTGTGTGTTTTCTTTTACTGGATGTTGGGTGTTGGTTTCCTAAATCATAAAAACATACCTCAATGGCTTGCTTATAGCTTTATTGGAAAAGAAAATGAAAGTTTTAAGAACATTATTCACCTTTAGTATGAGTTGGGAAGAAATTAATTTCTTCACTCTTTTCAAACTAGTTTAAATATTACACAGTTGATAAATATTTTATTAAATAGCAGAAAAAACTAAAAATTCACATTTTCACGCTACACTCATTATTTTAAAAACTAGATTTTCTTTCCATTTTTGTGTGGATACGATATTATATGTGTTGACGTGAATTTACAAAGCCATTTAATAAATGTTTCAAATGTTCTATTTGAATATTTATCTTTTTTTTATATAGTTTTGTCAAATACACTATTTGACAAATCCGAATTTTTAATTCACCTTTAAATTTGGAATTTGAATCCGAATTGTGGAAAAAATTATTAACATAATATGATTAAATATAATAGAATAATAGAACATAGAAATAGTGACTAAGTGTTAACATGCATACACTCAATTAAGTGTTAAATTAATGGTCTGGAGTCTGGTTGTTAATTTTGTCAAATAATTATTTTGTGGATGAAACCACCGATAAACAGTACTAGTGCTCTAAAACAAATTACAATTCGAAGTTTCTTTGTTTTGGACCTCGAATATTTTTTAAAGACTACTTACTATTCCTGGTATTTTTATATAACCTAGTAAAAATAATCCCGAAAGGGCTACGAATAACTATAGCCTTCAATTAAATCAAGATGAGCATGGTTTTATGATCATTTATGTATTCTTCTTATATGTAGACATGTTTGTCCATGTATATACACAATAATGTAAACCAACCTTACAAAACATACTTCTCACAACTCTTTAACTGCAAACTGCAAACATTTATTTGAGTTGCCAAAAGACTTGTTTACTTAATTGGTTCATAGACTGAGTCATTGGGTTGCTACCACTGGGGTCATTATCAATGAAACGATTGTACCAACTCTTTCATATAAAATACACAGGAACTCTGAGATATTTTCCTTGCCCAGTGTTGTAACATTACCAACCTAGTTTAATAATTTGTTTCATGCCAACCTAATAAAGTAGTGTAATTAATATGATAATCAATTTTACTACACATAGAGGAAGGAATAAGAAATATGGATAGAAACATATAAAAAAAAGGCTTTTACAATGAAAAGAAGAACACAGTTCACTATTTACATTGCTGCCACCGCCCAATCCCTCAACGTAGGTTTCGTTCTATCACAACTCATCAGAAGGAAGTGTGAAACGTGAAACACAACTTATTAAAAGAAGAAACTAAATAACACAAAAGGGATAAAATGGAAATTAATAAAGAATAATAGAACACACAAACCTGAATATTATAATGTAGTAATTGGCTAAAAATTTGACTTGTTGACATTGTAATAACATTTTATTTTTATAGACTCTTTGAGTTTTAATTAATTTAATGAAAGATAAATAACTTCATGCTTCAAATAAATGTTGGCAGTTTTTGAGATTATGAACATAATTGTGTCTTCTTAGTTCACAAGTCTATGTCCGACTTTACATCTTGCTACTGTTGTCTAAATGTATTCATTAAAAATAATGTACCAATGTATTTATAATAATACTATAATATAGCCTTGATTCAATGACCTCCAAGGGAACACAGCACGGAACAAAGATATTTGATAGTTAAAACTCTCTTCTCATGTGAGAATTAATTTTGATACTGCAACAATTCTTTACTCTCGTGTTATTCATGCAGGATTTAACTATACAACTAATAGCCTAGTTTTAAAATGTAGCTTTCACAGATAGAAAGTTCATCAGTTGGAAATATGAGCTCTTGTCAATTTAAATGATGACAGTTTCACAAAATATCCAATATGAGGACATAATGTTCATTATGTGACAGCCTCATGTGGACGTATTGTTCATTATGTGACAGCCTCATGTGGACATATTTACTGTTCATTATGTGACAGGCTCATATGGACATATTTATTGTTCATTATGTGACAGACTCATATGGACATATTTACTGTTCATTATGTGACAGCCTCATGTGGACGTATTGTTCATTATGTGACAGCCTCATGTAGACGTATTGTTCACTATATGACATCCTCGTGTGGATGTACAACCTCTCACACACATCATTGATAGTTACCAAACATCGCATCAATGTTAAATGCACATCATTAAATGTAGTTTGAATCGTACAAACAACCAATCACAGTTCCCTGATTAAGACAGTGTTGTCCTCTGATTGGCCCCACTGTAAGTGTGCTAGGAGCCTTAGCAACACCCCCCTCCTCCCCCCCCAAATTTGACTTGCTCATATCACCAACAAATGAACATTAGTTTTAATTGTAAACTGGGACCTAGTTAGCTGTCTTGTCTGTTGAGCACCTGACAAATCATTTTTGGAAGCACATACACACACACTTACCTCCTTTCTGATCCTAGCCTAGTGAGTGTTCCCAAAATTCTCTCTGATGCTATTTATTGTGTACGTATATAAATGTGTATGTAATGTTTTCTTTGCTCAG
This sequence comes from Timema shepardi, assembly GCA_902151425.1. Lineage (NCBI taxonomy): Eukaryota > Metazoa > Arthropoda > Insecta > Phasmatodea > Timematidae > Timema > Timema shepardi. Next base: position 16,607 of record CABFVX010003119.1, read on the forward strand.
ATACAGTTTCTAAAACACTCGACAAGTTTGTTCATTTTCCTTTGCAGCTGTATCTCCATGTTCAGTGAAATATCATCGTTACATATTTGCGAGTTATAAAACATGAAAATCGATATTAAAAAAGAAAGTAAACATAAACTAGTGAGTGAAAATTGAGTGAACCTTGGGAAAGAGGGATAAATCATGGTGGAATCCAATGCACAAAGATCTTATTATCCTCTGTCTTCACAAACAAATTGAAACACAAAGTTAGTTTTTGTTTAAAGAGTTATTCTTCTTTTCCCTGCCCTATTTTTTATTTGATATTGGCAATATCATTGAAATATAATAACTATATTTCTATATTATTTATTTATTTGAGGTATTTAACGTGTACTTTCTGAACTTACTGATAGTATCAGCACACAATATTTTTTATAAACAGGAGCGAAAGGCCCTATCAATGTTGCTGGGAAAGGTATTTTCACATACCTTTCAGGGTTCTTTTAAATGCCACAATCGACATAGGCTCCATGGCTTTACTCCCCCCACCCCCAAGACCGAAGGAAGTTGTGCAACATAGTTTTATAGATCAAGTAAAATCTGTCACCCTGGCTGGGTTTGAACTCATGAAGACGGGTCTTAAGGCTAGCACTTTACCCCAAAACCACCGAGGTCAACTAAGTTTCTCTATTAATTGTTTGTAAAATTTCTTTCTCTAAGAATACAGAAAAAAAGATGGTATCATCTTCATGAATAGGATTCTACACACAATTTTCCCTGATGTGGGATATCTACCCTCAATTTTCACGGTTTTAGAATCAATTTCCATGTATTATAATAAAATGTATCCATTGATCCTCCTCGCTGTTGTGTTAGACGGTGTTTGTTAAACTCACAATGGGAGGGTAACCATGTACAATAACTGTACATGTCTCATTTGTCACAATTATTGCAAGAGATTGAAGAGAGAGAGAGAGATAAACAGCATTTGTTACAGTAAAGTTGTTTAGTCGTGCTATTTTAAAGAAATTGTTTACTTGAGTAAGAGGCAACTGTTTGTTTTCTACGCATGCCAGTTTAATTTGTAATGTTGGTGTTTGTACCACACGGTTGGCGTCTGAGGGTCATGCGGATAGAAACAAAAATACGGGTGGGTCCATCTTTGTTAACTCTAGTAATGTTTTAAACTTGGTCATTTGGAATATCTTTGAAACACAAAAATACATAAATGAATCAATCTTGTATGTTTGAATATTAAAAAAAAAAAAAAAANTTATTTTTAAACAAAAAAAAAAAAAAAAAAAAACTATTTTTTTTTTTTTAAAATTAAAAAAAAAAAAAAAGTGCCACAGCTCATTACCTATTCGGGTTATATGTACTAATTATGCTAATGTGTTAGGGATGAGGACTGTTGAATTTAGTTGAAGTGTATCTGTATTCGTTTAGAAAATTATTTAGTGAAAACCACCCTTAGTACACCGGACCAGGCTTCAAACTTCGATCTCCCTGTCATCGGCAAGTCCACTCTATAGCGAGATTAATGCTTTATACCCTGGTCCGACAACTTCTGGTCAACCTAAAGAAGATACCATATTTCAGTGTTTCTCTAGATGTACGCGAAGGATTTTGGGAAGGGGAGTTGGGTAACGCACCACCAAGCTTTATTATTTTTAAAAAATATATATTTTAGTAATAAATCACTGCAGATTTCGACCTGTCACGGCTTTGCTTAGCTTATCACTGAAGCTTAATACAAATTTTAAACAGCTTTTCCACCGTGTCTATTTTCTTGCGTGTGTGCATTTGGTGTCAGAACAATTGGTTCATTAATTCAGCCAATTTTAAAACGTTAATCGCCCAACTCCAGCCAACTTGGAGTTGGTACTCGTAGGCTCAACCTCCTAAGACTGTCTCCGGTGCTAAGATAGCTCAGCATGACCTTTGACGCTATTAAAAATAAAAATAAATTATTCTATTTGCACAGACCCACAGCTGCTTCTATTTGCTATGCAACATTTTGTATTCGTGGCTTGCCTTTTCCCCAGAAAATGCCTCTAACAACCTTTGCCTTTGCCTCAAATGGAACAAATTTCTCAAAACACAAATTAAAATAAGTGTAGTCACTATTGTAAACAAGTTTTTGTTTTGTGCTTTTAATATTTTCATATTACTTATTTGGTAGTTTTCAAATTGAGAAATATGTTTCATTGTGTTAGATAAAGAGAACTATCATTTTTCCAAGAAAGCATTTTGATGGACACAATCTATTATTGGTTCACGTTTTGACAAATCAAACCTCTTGCTTGTTGCTTGCAATAACATAGCCCTTTTTACCATCAACTATATTAATACTATTCTAAATAGTAAAATAATGTATCACAGGACGAGCAACGTGTTGCTGTAGGTCGGCATTACCCGACAGAACCATAAAAGATGGATCAATCATCTGATAGCGTAGGATATATTTGAGGAAATCTCACAAATTATGTATTTGTACTTGATAAGATTTCAAAACTAGGACTTTGGCTTGGTTCACCCGCAGTCATGACCGTGTAGTCCACATTAATGACTCTAGTCCACAGTCATGACCGTGTAGTCCACATTAATGACTCTAGTCCACAGTAATGAACGTGTAGTCCACATTAATGACTCTAGTCCGCAGTTTGTCTCACATTGTTTCTGATATTTTATAAAGCTATAGGGCTAGTTTTCGCCAAGAGTTGAAAATAGAATACGGCTCATCTAATGTCCAACAAACTGCCGCCTTGTGAATGATGTCCTGGCTTGTAGCCCTTTGCGCTAGTCTCACAAACTCTCATAGTGTGCCCTCCCCCCCACAGGTGTTCTGAAACCACTCGGCCTGAAAGAGAACGCAAGCATGCCGCGAAGGTCGTCGCTACCATATGACCTTGCTCGACACTCCAACACCACCTTAACCAGCCTGTTTGACCCCTTAACCGCTCCCACAGGTAACGTATCGCATTCGCTTGCTGCTTGGCTGTCTGTATGCTGTGTTAGCTCTAGTTTCAGTTCAGACTACTTAAATATCAGTATCGACTGCTCTAGTATGCTGACCGACTGCTTTAGTATGAACAGGATGAGGAGGGTGTATTTTAAAGAATGTCCCCAGAATTATTGATATAAAAAAATATGTGCACGGACATCCGTGAAGAGTATGGAAGATGTCGGCCATCACAAAACCATTTGTAGTTTTTTTTATTATCATTGTTTTATAAAGTTTATATTACTGGCTGTCAAAATGCTGTACATCCCAAACAGAAGTGACACAAACTCAATTTATATACATATAGTCATTCAACACTCACAAGTATATCACATCTAGCTAGTTACAGTCTATGTCACTCACACTCAGTTATCATCTGGAGGGTGGCCTTCACATTGCAGTTTGTCGAGCCTACCTCCAGGCAAATGCTGTTGTATTTCCTTAAAACTGACCTTCCTCTTTTCTTAGAGGAATGGTGGCCATCCCAGTGAGACACCACCCGTCTTCACTCTTTGCCATGCTAAGTTTCAACCCACACTCTCTCACTTCCTCATTATATTCCTGTATCTGTTCCTGTACTTCCTCTTCCTTCTCCCCCTCTACCGTCATGTCAACAGAAAACATCATTGCTTTCATTCTTTCCTCTCTGTATTTCCTCGCTTCACTCCACTTCTTAGTTGGAACCACTCCGTCCATCCTTTCTTTATATTAACACAATTCATATTATCATCTTACATAGGTGACCTGGCGGTCTAGGGATAAGGTGTCAGACTTCTGTGCTGGCGGCCGGGGTTCAATCCTCGGTCCAGGCACAGATTTATCTGATTACCAAACCCTTCCTTCACCTCTGACAAGATATCTTGTGAATGTGGGGAATGCCAGGCCTCCACCAGTGGTTCGGATTCCACGTTAAACTGTAGGGTCCTCCATTTCATCTCACAATCACCCTACCATTACACATTAGCGTAAGTGCGTATAACCCGAACGGGTAGTAAGACGCGGTGCTAATAATAATAATAAATCATCTTACATACTCTACTCTCATTGCCACTTATCTTTCCACTATATCCTCCTCCATCCTTCTGCATACTTTCCATTCATCCACACACTCATATTCCTTTTACACATCCATGAACGTCATTAATAGGTCAGGTCCTTTCCATATTTGTATCTCTTCACCATCTATTGTCTAATTTAAAATATTAAATTTACTATCAACCTCTTCTTTCTGAACCCATTCTTTTCCTCACGCCAACCTTCTTTAAATGTTTCATCACCCTCCTTTCCTAAATCTTTTAATGGTATGCCCCTATAATTTGTACACCTCCTCCTATCACCTTTCTTTAAATAATGGTGCTATTAAACTTTTTAACCAATCCTCTGGTGCCTTGTTCTCCTTTCGTCTGCTCTTACTTCTATGCTTTCCAGATTATTCACTCTCCGTCATCCTACTTCCCTTATCTGTCATTTTAACCCCCTTCCTTTTTGTCCACCTCCTCACCTCACTTGACTGCTCCCATTCACATCCACCTATAACACTATTGTCTCTTCATCTGGCTATACTTTTCTCTCTTCCCTTAATATCCTTGTTGCATTTACATCTCCCCCCTGTATCTAACCTCTTCCTCTCATGGTTTTTTTTGTAATCCATTCTCTAAATGTTCTTTGCATTTACTGTTTTCTTTACCTTACGTACTGTTCCGCCATGCTGTTATTTTCTTCCATTTCCTCTTTCCTCTGTTTCTTCCCGCACACCTCCCCAGCAAGATCCTAGAGAGGAAGTTGTAAACTGGAGACTCCTCTCGAGTCAGCTTGCATGGTTCTCCTCACGCAGTGGGATATATATGCTAGCATTAGAGTCAACGTGATGTATCGGGCGCAGGACAAACAGTTTCATTATGTCCATCACCTTGGTACATCAATCAAAGTCAGGAAGGACCAGCTCTGTCTCTTAAAAATATCGAAAATGATTGCCATTTCTGTAACACACTCCCTGCTATATCCAGCTGGCTGACCAGATGATTGTTCATTTTTTTATATACTTTTTTTGTTTAAATTCTGATGAGGCCAAAGTGTTTTAAGTGTGTTTAAAGTACAATTCCAGGAACTTATGACTTCACTCATTCTAAGCACCTTAAAAAACAAAATGATCCAGTATGAGTGAATTTCACAACCGTTTTTTGTTTTTTAAATACATGGTGACCTTGCTTGTGTGAAAAGTTTATGAAATTTTCTTTTCAAGGCTATCGAATGGAAAATTGGTGGTTATAAGGAAACATTGACCTACGCCATTTTAGTTGTCTTGAATCCTTTCAACTTATACGACCTTCGCACCCGTGTGGTACTTGGGGCTAATATTGTGTACAATAGGGATACAAAGTAATGACTCTTGAGATGGTGTTTTTTTTTTTGTAGATTGGTGTGAAAATGTTGTGTTGACAATATATTCAATATTTAAATAGTTGAAATGTGTTATTTCCTAAAGCCTACATTTTGCCCAGAAGTAATCTGAGTCGAGTATTTGTTAGAAAAGCAACTCTTTGGAGTTGACTGCAATATACTAGTCCCTAAATGTTAAATACCGTATTATGTTTACTGCACACAACCTTATGAATATGTTTTACAGTGTTGAGAAGGTACACTGCACTATTGTATATTGTAATGTTGCCATTTTTTATTATTCAGTTAACTAATAATTTATTAAATGTTCCTGTAGTAGGATTTTAAAAATGTATTTTACAATAAAGGAATGAATGTTGTCCAATCCAACTCGGTTTATAAAAGTGTTATTATTTTTTCCCTGGCTTACAAAATTGTTTTGAATTGATTAATTAACTACACTCAACTATTTGTATGAATCGTGTTTAAGGTGATGTAACGTAAATAACCTTATTCATTGCTTATTAATGGCAAATAAGAGTTGATTTGGTTCATAGGAGGGCAATCTACAGTCGGTGCTACAGGGTTCAATTCCCACCACATGCACAAAGGAACATTACAAATAGGTTAGGTACTAGTATTTGGAAATCTTTTAAATTGCGAGAAAGACAGGCTTGTAAAATAGCCTTAAATAGTTTGCCAAACTAAAAAAAAAAAACTCTTGGAAACTAACAAGCAAAAGTGGGTTTTTTGGGCTGTTTTTTTCCCAAATAAATATCACTACTGGCTTTAGAAAATTTGTATTCTAGGATATTATTTTTTATTGCTACAGTCCAATTTTTTTTGCGAAGAATCTCATCTGTTAGCTTAGAAAGTAACTATAGTACCTACTTCACCTATTCTTATGTCAGGTCATGTGATCTGCAGCTGTCACTTTTGATAGATGTTATCAATACTTTTAAAATAACATAAATAATAAAGTACAATGTTATCAATGTTGACTATACAAGTGTATGGTTGTATTTTATTTGAAGACCTTTAAACTGTATAGCGATTGGGATATATTTATTTTGTATATTTTTCTGATATTTTGGTAAGTTGGATATGAGCCTCAATTGGGTGCAGGTAGGTTCCAGTGGCTTAGAGCCCACTCTAAAAAGGAGGTGAAGTACTTTATAAACAACATTCATTGTTTTCCGGGAACAACACAAGCATTCACAAGGTCAAGGTTTTATGTCCGGGTGGGTGCACAAAGTGTATAGTTTTGTACTGACTCTCATTCACTCTGACCTAACCTAACCTACTGTCTTACTGATGCGCCCCTGTGTTGTACAGGAGAGGGTGGTCAATCAGAGAGCAGCACTGACCCCCTGAGCTCTATACTGGCCCGCCAAACCCAGTTGTACCGAGGCACAGGAGCTGCCGACATGGGCTCAGGCAAGACTCGTGGCCGCAAGGTCCTGCGCAGGTGAGTAGGACAAGAGTCAAGGTCCTGCGCAGGGGGGTAGGGCTAGAGGCAAGGTCTTGCGCAGGGGGGTAGGACAAGAGTCAAGGTCCTGCGGAGGGGGGTAGGACAAGAGTCAAGGTCCTGCGCAGGGGGGTAGGACAAGAGTCAAGGTCCTGCGCAGGGGGGTAGGACAAGAGTCAAGGTCCTGCGCAGGGGGGTAGGACAAGAGTCAAGGTCCTGCGCAGGTGGGTAGAGTTAGAGGCAAGGTCCTGCGCAGGTGGGTAGGGCTAGAGACAAGCCCATGTGCAGGTGGGTAGGGCTAGTTGCAAGGTCATGTAAAGCTGGGTTGGGCTAGAGACAAGTCCATGTGCAGGTGGGTAGGGCTAGGGGCAAGGCCATGTGCAGGTGGGTGGGGTGATAGCAGTGGCGGCTCATGTATAGGCACCGCAGAACTGCAGAAACCCCTATTTCCACTTGATATTATCGATAACATTTAATATAATGAGTCGTTTTTTCTTTAATTCTCTCTTTATTTTTGTAGTACAATACATACTCCTTAAGCTTAGTGTCAGTACTTCAGTAGCCATTTAACTGTTGCGTGCGAGCGTGCGTGCGTGCATAGGTGGGGTTGGGGAGGAAGGTGGGACTGCCAGGTAGAGAGAGAACTGTTGCTCTCGCAGTGCCGGCTCTGGCGTGATGGTGGAAGGAAGTTTTTAATTTACTCAGCGTGTGTTGTGCTTAAAACCCGTGTACCATATTCTTGAATGTGATAAAGTATTGAAGAATGTAGAGTTAGATTATTATTCTGCTTCCACCTATGCTATTTGATTCATATTTTTAGGTTCTTTTATTTTAAAAAAAGGACTAAATTCGCTTGTAGTACTTTCAATGGAGAAAAATTTCCTCAATTGTCATCCAGAGATCAAGGGGAAAATTATTGAACTTTTTGCGTAAATTAAAACAAGAAGAATGGATTTCATTTTTAAATGAATAGATCAAGCTTAAACTGTAACAATTTAAGTTAAAGTAAGTAAAAAAGTTTGAGTTTTTTTTTGTTAAGATTTTATCAAGTTCCTGAATAAATTTTCTTTTTATACATGTTTTTTTCCTTTTACACAATTTTAAAACAAAGGTTTTAAATCTTTCTGGAGCAGCACCCCCACTGATTTTAGCTACGAGCCGCCACTTGGTGAGTGTCAAGGTCCTATGCAGGTGGGTAAGGCTAGAATCAAAGTCCTGTTATGTGGGTAGGAGGAGCAGATTTTATCACTATTTTGAATTTATGTTTTTCTTCCTCGATTCTCTGGATGTATGTTTATCTCAGCTGTCACCCCTGGTTCTAGGCGCAGTTCCGGTGGTCCAGAGTTGTTTGAGTCAGGGAGGGAAGGAGTCAGTTGGCACCACTGGAGGAGAGAGGTATTAGCCAGGAGGACAGATGCTCAGCTGCTCGGACGACGCGGCTCACTGCCTATTGAGGTGCTGGCCCTCACACACTCAGGTGGGTACAACGGATCCTGTCGGGCAGATTTGTGAAGTCGCCTCTTGACTTTTCAAGAATAGTCATCTTGTTGATGTGCTTGAACTCTGTTCATGATTCTCTGCTTGTAGAGATAGTGGTTCACTCCCGGTCGAGTGTGTTGAGAGTGTTTTTTCCTAAATGATTTCACTCTCTCTCTCTCTCTCTCTCTCTCTCTCTCTCTCTTTTAAAGCAAATATTGGTACAATTTCTCTAAATTCAATCTTCCTCGGCCTTAATCCCTTAGCTTAATTAGTACATAAGCTTACAACCCAAATAGGTAGTAAGATACAGTACTAAAAAACCCATTATTTAGTAAATTTTAGGTATTTTTGTTGAATACTATTGATGTTTTGTGACAACATAATGTAGGCATAAAATTAACTTTCTACCTTATTTACCTTAGTGGTAAGAAACTCCAAATGTCCCATGGTTCCTGCTACTGGGCTTGAAGTATTTTCGTTCAAGGGGGTATCTATTATTTTTAAATCAATTAGATACTACCCACATAGGTGGTCGCATGGTTGAAGGTATCACTCTCACAAGAGACTGGAAGTGCCGATGATAGGAATATCGGGGTTTGGGTGTACTGGGGATGTTTATTCTTAAATGGTTTACCATTCACCCTTCACGCAAATGCGGGAAAAATTCCTCTCATTTAAAATGTTCTAGTCTCGAGCACATGAGTGTAATTAGTACAAATGTGTATAACCTGACCAGGTTGTAAGACGCACTGCTAAAAAAATATAGTTGTAAAAGGATTTTAACTGCATACAGATGTATTTTAATTTTACACCTATGTTCTAATTACGCTAATGCTTTCAGCAATTAGGAAGGTTATATTTAGAAAAGGTGTATCCACATTTGTTTGGAGCTAGTGTGGAAAACTATTTTGGAAACACCATCGTCAGTACACTCGACCGAGATTCAAACCGTGATCTCTCCTTCACTGGAAGACCATGCGGCCATCGAAGCAAGTGATATTTTGCTATGGTTGTAAAGCTGAAGTAATTCTCTTGCATTTTTTATGTCATTATTATGGTAATTTTATGAAAGTTTGTTATTATTGACTTACTGGGGCCCTCTTGGCAGGGGACCACAGTCCAGAAGAGCTCTCTTAGCGCCTGGAGACTGTAATCACTCGCAGACTGGGCCCATCGCACCAGGCACCTAGTTGCTGAAGTCCTGTCATCTGGAGAGTATAACCGTGCTTATTTTAGGCACGTCGCATGACAGACTTGCCCATACCACTAGAAGAGTACTACATCGGGTATTTGCCCACCTAGCATTAGATAACCACAAGACAGACTTGCCCATACCACTAGAAGAGTACTACATCGGGTATTTGCCCACCTAGCATTGGATAACCACATGACAGACTTGCCCATACCATTAGAAGAGTACTACTTTGGGTATTTGCCCGCATAACATTGGATAATCAACCACATGAAAAACTTGCCCATACCACTAGATGAGTACTACTCTAGGTATTTGCCCACCTAGCATTAGATAACCACATGACAGACTTGCCCATACAACTAGATAAATACTACTCCAGGTATTTGCCCAACTAACATTGGTTAACCAACCACATGACAAACTTGCCCATACCGCTAGAAGAGTACTACTCTAGGTATTTGCCCATCTAGCATTGGATAACCACATGACAGACTTACCCGTACAATTAGAAGAGTACTACTCCGGGTATTTGCCTACCCCCCTCTACCCCAAAATAGGATGATTATGTCTTACTTTGTACTAAACAGTGACTCTTCAATAGTCAGAACTAATTAGCATCAATAATTAGTATGAGTCGACCTAACATCATATGCTATATGTTACTAATACATCATTTCAGCTGTTATATAATGTGTTCTGTGTTTTTCACTTCTCTTTTACTCGTCATTTTATTTATACACAGATTAATTCACATATTAATTTGCCAGTAAGCAGATAGACTGTGATACAGAACTGTTTGTTTATGCTACTACTGCCATTAACATAATTAGTTAAATCATACATTAACATATTAATTTGATTTCAAAACAAATTCCACCCCAAGATTCCTTTTGAAAACTGTTTACAATGCGTATGCGACAATTCACATTATTATAACTATTTTACATATTTTATCTTTGATAAACTAGATAAAAAGTATTTCAATTGGTTGATAAATATTGTATGATATTTGTTCAATATTCTTAAATGAAAAGAATAGTTGTATTTTTACATAATAATTGCAATAATATTCACTGCATTTGTTATTTACTATAGTTTTTTTTCTATTTAAAAAAAGTGAATTTGGATATTTTACCGACTCAAAGTAAAGTAATATATATATACCTTTGTTGTTCCACAATCGTAACTTAATATAAAGATACAGAATTAAGTTACCAATTCAAATATCAATATAGAAATTATATTTAATGTAAAAGGTAAAAATGTATTAATTAAATGTGACTGCACTTGAAATGCTTAGGGCTGGTCACACAACCAAGCGGCCCATAATTTCCAGTCTGATTCCTCGAATTTGGGTCACAACAAATTTATGGGGTCATTGTGTTGTCTGAGACTTGTCCTGATTTGGAAACGACATCAACTCATATTTGGAACAAAATAAACCATCCTTATGTGAATCAGTGATTGAAAGTAACAATAATTGTTTGTGGGGTGTGGCAAGGGGGAGTAATTTTGTAAACATTAAATACTTCTTGGAGGAATTTAAAAAAATGTTAGGCTATAGATGTTAATAGCTTTTGGGAGTCCAATTAGCTACCAACCCAGACATTTATGAAGAATACACTAATTTTATTTGGGGAACAGAGGGGGAGTTGAAGCACCTTACTAAAGATGAAGAATTTGATATAGCAAACATTCTTCATGGTAACAGAATTATGTCATATAAAATCAAAGTCTGTCAAGGATCAGACAGGAAACTTTGTTTTTTTTTGTTTTTTGCATGGACATAAAGCCGCCTAAACATTTCATATGCAGGAATATGTTATATGATGACAAAATCCTTGTTGACGATAGAAGTAACTTGAATACTCCTTGACAGTTGTTTGCCTTTTTTTATGCAAATATTAATAAAAATATTGTCACAAGTCCAACTCATGTAGTTGGTTTTAGAAGTACATTATTTGACGAAAAAACTACCAACCAATTGTATGGATGGTTTTTATTTGGTTTGTTTTCTATGAAATAACACTTGTTCAATGTTTGAAGTCAAATTAGGTAAAGATTAATTGTGATCTTGTTATATATATTTTTATACAAAACATTTGTTTAGCAATAAATTTGATGAACAAAATAAAAACATATCACTGATAAAAAAAAACATTTTTTTTTTAAATTATACATTTGTGAAAAACTAGTAATAAGTCTGAGGGTATAATTTCTTGTCATTTGTGCGGCGATGAATTAGAAATAATTTTTGGAGTTAAAATAATAGTCTAGATAATTTAGGTTTTTGGTATCCAAACTAAACATGAATAGATTTGTTAACAAGTGTTTATTAGATATAATTGAAACATTGAACGGAGGATGAAGGGCAGGGTCTGTAACCCCAGGTCTTACTACCCATCTGGGCCATAATTGTGTAATAACACTAACGAGGTAGGATGATGGATGAAACTAAAACTTAATATAAATGTACTCCCATTTACATTAAGGGAGAATCCTAGAATTTATTTAAGGGTCCCATTCCAGTAATTTTGGACCATGTCAGGCCTTTATCAGACAAGAGCATAAATCTTACTGGGCCGAGATAATTGCAGTTTTCTAGCGAGTATAAGGCCTTGCCTTTCTCCTTATGTTTGTTGAAACAATTTGATGTCTTTGTCCGTGTTTATAGATTTGTTGTTGATTTCTGTCGCACCAGTGGAAATATTTGATCTTAGATTGAACTTGAAAATCAAAATGTCTCGAAAGAATAACTAAGACATTTAAGAATAATCTCTGTTCTAAGAATGACATCAATATCACATTAAAAACAAAAAATGAACGTGGAACAACTCGTCGCAAGTAGTCGCCATACTGGTAGTACCGATAAATCAAATGGGGCACTTATTTGACTGATAGAATAACAGGCTCATTTGCGATGCCTTACTATTAAACAGGACGAAAACCTTAGTCTGAGATAGTAAAAGGGATTTTAAAACTAGTTGGAGTGAAAATAATTAAATAAATTGGGCTGGGAGTGTTTAAGGGAAGTGGCTCATTACTCATCCAATTGTATACGCTTACTCTTCTCAATAATACAAAATATTAATAAATATTAGTAATAATGCTAGACAGTAACTATTTATACGTCACTTTGTGTCACATTCCAGTCTTGTACATGTGGTGTTGAGGGTGTCTTGTATAGGTGTTTAGGTGTTAGTTGATATCACCATCGTCACATAGTCAGAACCATTAGTGATGTACCCGATTCAACCGAGCGTGCAATTGTGAATGTGCTGTCATCAGTTCCAGGTGTCATTTCTTGTAAAAAAAAAAGTGAGTATTTTAAGTTTTATACAATCGATGTACTTAAAACCTCGGCCAAAATGTCCACTTGAGTTTCTGGTGCCAAATAAAATATAAAATTATGTTGTGAAAAAAATGTGTTTCTATGTGAATATAAAATGTTTTGTACATAGTTTTTATTTGTTACGCCTTTTTTGTTGTCAGTTTTTTTTTTTAATTTGCAAAATAAGCATTAAAAAGTATATGTGTAAACTAACATTTGACTGTTTTCAAAGTAAAATATAGCACTATGGAAAGATAAGCTCAAGAAAGAAGCAATTTAATCAAAGTAAGATTGTAAACCTACACAATTTGAAGAGAGCGTGGGTATTTTAAAGGTTGTGACTTTAGTTATTACCTATTATTTCAATGGTCTGAGTCAAGGACTGCTGTTTTTCTCCTTTTAATTTACAGGCAACTCTCAGTTTACGAACGTCAAAATACACACAAAATTTCTTGAAGCTCTCGGTAGATAGAGTTCCTTAAAAAACGAGATGCTAAACATATAGTGAACTTAATTGTAAAATTTAATAAATAAACTTTGCTCCCATACAATAAACCATAACACATATATTATAATTAAATGTATTGTATAGACCAGCGGTTTCCAAACTTTTTTAACGGTGTACCACCCTGACAATTTTTGTAATTTGAAGTATCACCAAGATAATGCCGAATATTTACTATCTCGGTACATCTTTAATGGTGCGCTGGGATGTATTAACACAGATTGCACAACTGCACTGGCTGTCTGTGCTTGAATCAGTACTACCACCCCTCCAACAACTTTTTAAATATGTTTTACTTTTGGTTGGACTTGGTCCTAATGTATTTATAATATTTGATCAGGTCCTATCTTTTTATGATGTTAGTTTGCTTGTTTTGTTTGGCTTCTCACAGTGTACCACCAGGAATAATTGTACGTACCTTAGTTTGGTAACCGTTGGTATAGACTATTCATTGTTTAATGTTTTGATTAATATTTTAATGCCTTAAAATGGCTGCTAACATATACAATACCTATTTTAAAAGCTTAGGAATGCAAGATACATGAACAAAATGTGAAACAAACCAAGTCTTGGGACAGAACTTGTTCATAAACCAAGAGTTGCCTATAATGTAGTACAAATCAATCAGAAAATATATCACAATAAACTAACACAGAGAAAAGTATTTTATTTTGCTCCTATTTTATAATATACTATTTTTACAGTGCTGGCCATCAAAAATGGTCCACAGGAATGTGGGCTAGTTGTCATAATGTTGTCAATCAGTAATTATTTGACATGTCATTTATAAATATCTTGTGATGTTTGTTATCAACATTGTACTATCATAAAAAATCAGCCTTTGTGTACACGAATCTTTAATTCCCAGACTTTGGACGTGTATGAAGCTTCCAATCAATTATTAATTGTCACACTAGGTTTTCAACAAAATGTTACAAGTTTAACTTTTGAACAAGTACTTTATATTTATTTTGACAAGTAATATACTTTTTATATATGCTAATGTCATTAAATATAAATATGAAAGGATTGTAGAAAATAAAGAATAAATTAAATTAAAAACACTAACATATTTCTTGAGGAAGATGCTGTGTTGCATCGAAGTGTTTGTAAATACGTGTTTTTACTCGATTAATGCTTTATTTTCTACGGTTCTATTGTATTTATTTTATTTTTAAATAAACAGTTAAAGGAGCATACACAGTAAGTACAAGGCTTGCTCTCTAAGAAATTGTGGTTTCTAAAGATCACTGTCAAAGTCTCTAGTATTCAGAACTGGCAATTAAAATGTAACTATATTCCATAAATAAGGGAACTCAAACCCTTATAGCTACTGAAGTGAATTATGTTGAATAATTGAAACCACACAATGTCCATGTATAATTTATTTTGTAATCACATTAATATCCCTGAACCTGAAAGCTATCCAATCTGATGTTACCATTTCCTCCGGACTATCCAACTTAGATTAGTCATTGTGTGCATTGATTTCAGATAAAAAAGATGAAGACTGAATGCTATTGCATGTTTGTGATTAAATAATTGGAAATCTGGTACTGTACCTCTGGAAATGGTGGGTTTGTAATAATCTCTTCGCCCCTTACAAAACTGTTTCTGTGCCGGTGTGGATTGTATCAGGCCGTGAACTAATTTCGTGACTGTTTGGTGTATCTCGTTGAAGTCTCATTACTGTGTATCTTGACCCAAGGTTCATTAGCATATAGATTGACTAAAGTCTCATTACTTACTGTGTATCTTGACCAAAATCTAATTATTTACTGTGTATCTTGACCAAAATCTCATTATTTACTGTGTATCTTGACCAAAATCTCATTATTTACTGTGTATCTTGACCAAAGTCTCATTACTTACTGTGTATCTTGACCAAAATCTCATTACTTACCGTGTATCTTGACCAAAGTCTCATTGCTGTGGATCTTGTTAAAGTCTCATTACTGTATATCTTGACCAAAGCCTCATTACTGTATATCTTGACCAAAGTCTCATTACTGTGTATCTTGACCAAAGTCTCATTGCCGTGTATCTCGTCAAAGTCTCATTGCCGTATATATCGTTGAAGTCTCATTACCGTGTATTTTGACCAAAGTCTCATTAACATAACGTATCTTTTTAAAAGATTTGTAAAAATAATTGATAAGTTATTGGTATCTCGTGAAATATCAGAGACGAGACCTTGAACACATGGTATGCCTTCTCCCCTCTTTTCCCCTCAAACTATTTAACTAATGCATTCAAGGAGACAGAGTTATGCCAGGATCATGATCAACTTAATGTTCACGCGACATAAGAGTTGTCCAGGTGAGAACTTTTACGTTATGTTCGAAGGTTACCACATGTTCTTACCAACCAACTGTGTTGTAAGCAACGTCAATATGGCTATTTCGTACTTTGTTTGATTATAGTTTGCTGACTGCTTCTTCGGTATAGTTTTTATGTCCGCATTTTGTGAGCACTAAATCGTGTTAGCCTCTTGTTACACTTTATTATGTATCTCCAGTAAAGCTTCTATTGCAATTACTCATAACCTAATCATCGTTAAATGCTTGTGTTCCATTTTAGTGAACAAATTGTTTTCAATCAGTAAACATTCATTGGCTGTATTTCTTTAGAGTTTTCGCGCTATATTACGTGATTCCTAATCAAACACTATGTTTATCTATGTTAAGTGAACATTAAGTTGATCGTGATTCCTGCCTTCAAAGCACTAAATGGACAGATTTTGTAATTAAATAACTTTTAGAAAAACATTAACAATAACTATAGTTCATTGGTAATTTATTTTTGCCACAAAATAAGTAATTGATATTTCAAACGTTAATTTAGATGAAATTAATAAACATTTTATAAGTTCAAAATAAATTTCTAAGCTATGTGATAAACATGTACATTGTTTAAAAACTTAAACTGGCCGATCTATCGGTTAGTTTCCTTCTAAAAGTTGTTCAGATCTAAAATCTATTGTAAGATTAACTTTTTTTTTTTTGGGTGGCTCTTTTCTTGTGGGCCTGTGAGGAAACAAAACTCAAGGTAGTTTCTTAACTATCGTGGATAGTTTGTGCCTCAAACTAAATTTGTCATTAATTAATTCTAGATTGAAATTCTTAGTTTGTTAAAATAAGATACCATTATGGCTTGCTTTGAAATCCTTGACTGTGCTTCGAATTTTCATCAACTTCAAATTAAACAACATATTTTCATTCAACTTTCATTATTTTATTTTATGTACATTACAAATTAATGTTCACCTTATAAAAGTCTGAAATAATTAAATTACATGTTACCAGGTTTGCCACTATTTTCTTACTACCAAATTCCCTGTTTTTTCCAGGCAAATTTGATAGAAGAAAACTTTCATTTTTCATCAAACTGTCTATTGTGAAGTAATGTAACTTATATTTAAAACAGGATGATTTAAGATTGATGGGGAAATAAATCTTGTCGGCTCACAACTATTGTTAAAGGGGAAAAAGACAAGTTTGAATCACTGCATAATTCTTCAGGTTTTTTTTCGCCCATCCATAGACCTACTCTTTTAAGCTTTCAGTTAAATGTGCCAAAATAATAAATATTTTATTATTTTTACTAGATTCTGCAAAACTTGGTGCATTTTCCCCGTTTTTTCCAGACACGAACAACTTCCTGTGTTCTCGCATCCCTCCCGGTTATCCAGATGTGTGGGAACCTTGATGTTGTGATAGTAGCTTGATCGATCAGCGAGACATGCTAAACCACATTTGCAAGATAACATTTTGTAAATTATATTTAAATGCCTAAAGTTACGCAACAAAGGTTTCTTTCAAACAATATTTTTTAAATCCAAACATTGATTTGGCTTCTAGAATATTCCACATTATTTAACTTTGCTTTGCATTGAAACTGTGGACTTCTCTCACCCATAGAAAGCTTTGTTCTTGTTTCTGAAGTAAACAGTTTGTTTTTGCCCTGTCCAGGCTCTAAACTCGTGACTCTAGCTTGTCCTAATACCTACACGAGAAATTATCAAATTGAACCCAAAAGTTGAAGCATTTTAAAGAAACTCGAGGGTGCTCACGTGACTGCAGTCAACTAGAAAATAAACTCAACAATATTGTTATTTAGTCGGAAGAATCATCTGGAAGCTTTTGGTGCAACCCAGAATCCAAGAAGGGACCAAAACATGAACCAGAAGCAAATAAAAACAGATTACACACAAAGAACTAGTCTGTGTTGTGCTTTGTGTGAAATATTTTAAATTTTGTAGGAATGCTAAGAATCTATATATATATATTTTAATTTTGCTTTTTTTTTAATTTGTCTGCAAGTTTTGAACATTATAAAATCTAAAGGGGTGGATCCATTGGTTTCCAACCGCCAAGATGTTGACACAATTTTGGGATGTCCTTTCTATGTTCTTAATACCTCTAAGATTAACATGGTTTTGATTGTTTTAGTGACAGTGATGGTTCTTCTAAAAACAAATTTTCTAATTTTTCCGTACATATTAACTTTCTACTCTACTCTGTATATGTAACCAATTCTGTATCATATATTGTGAATTTTTAAAAAATATGTAGGAGCAGGTCTCCTGGATCCGAACCCACAGCCCTTTCCCTTCTTCGTGGTTGTAACAATTTGTCAGAGGCTGTATGTGTACACTCCAACCCTTGCTTTGAAATTATAAACACATGAAATGAAATCCTACAGACTTTTTATTTATTGATCCTTGTACTTTCAGCGACTACTTGGCCATGATTAAGAACATTGTGCTTCCTACTAGTTCTGAAAGACTGGTTGGTGCAGTCCCAGGTGCTTATTGCCCAAAAAAGTACCTTCAAATTGATTGGTGATAGCTAGAGACATCGAAATTTCATGCATCATGATTATACAACATTAAAATGACTATCGAAACATATTACTACCCATTTATTTATCCATCCTCACTTTTTGTCCTGAGGCCTACACACGTATGCACCAGATCTCAGCAATTTGAGTAAGTTACTCCTAAGCAAACAGCATTATTAAATTATAAATTGACTAAGGGTCTGCCATTCAACAGAGCCAAATCTAAACTTTATTATAAGAAGTCTAAGCACAGGTTAAGCAAATAAAACTTTATCAGGAGACGTATAATTTACAAAATGAACTACTTTGCCTAGTCGGCGAGACCATTGATACCATCCTCACAGATATTTGTTAGGTGTTGAACAGCAGGTGACTACAATCAAACATAGCAGAGTAGCTTCTTCGCCCATTGGTAGTAAATAAGTTGTATGAAGTGGGCTGAATTTATTTGTTTAAAATAGCGGGCGAAGGTGGGGCATTGAAGGAGAGATCTTATTTTCCCATGCGTCGTTCCAGTTTAGTAGATAGGTGAGAGTTGATCCTGTGACCCTTACTCCTCTGAGCTAGAAGAGTTGACTGTGGGGGGGGAGCTATGCTTGTGTGTGACATTCCTTCTTTATCCTAAAATTGGAGAAGTAGGTAGAATCAAATAGGTCATTTGAAGACGCCAACAGCTCGCGAGTTTTAATAAGACTGTGCATGTAATCAAAATGTAGTTCATATGAGTTGAGATCTTGGTAAGTAGACACATAATGTTAGTGGTAGGTTTTTTTAGATGGTTTATGGGGAAGATATTTAGGAACTGAATATTGTGAAGGGTTTAAGACTCAAAGGTGTTGCACCAGGGAGGGTTGGGGTGTACCCCTCCCCCAATGTTGGATAAAAGCTTGAAAGTTGGAGAATTTTAGAGATTTGAGATCTGGAGTTGGAAATTCTAGGCTTATTCTGTACCCCATTACTTTATATTATGAAAGTCCTTAACCACAGACTTGTACAAACAAATTTGAAATTTCCAAATTGTTGATCCCTTTTCTACAAAAAAAAATCCCAACTTCAAAAATCGCCAAACATTTAAAGGAGATTTCTTGTTTAGTAGATTGTAGAAATCTCAGTTAATCAAGTAGTCTAGTAGCGCTGTTATCAGTAGGTAGAGACAACGGCCGGTGAGTGTATTCCGAATGCGATATGGAAACGAATCATAGGGAACATGAGCTGCTCACTAGCAAAATTTCACTCAGCCAGCAATGCTTGAAGTGCTTGTCAACCAATGTTTTGTTTATTGTTTAGTGTTTTTAGTTGTGACTTTCGTGGCTGCTAGATTGTCGCAGTTTTATGGTCCAAATTATCATATGTTGTACAGCCAATGCCTTATTTAGGACTTTATTAAATTTTGAAGGCATAAGTGCAAGGAATGTTATGCAACATTTTATTGTTTTCTTATTGTTGTCTTATTGTAAAAAAGTAAATATTAACTTGTAACTTTTTTTATTTATATAGTTCATTTTAAATTTACAAGTTTAATGTAATACAAAAAACCGCATGTTGTTACTATGCATATTTTTTAAGCAATAGAGTGCACAACTTTATCGTTCTTATATAGTAGGTGTCCATCCGAATCTTAATTAGAAGACCAACCTGCCACCTAAATAATATATACACTTATTCTCAAACAACCCAAAATAAATAATTTTCCTAAATTAAATATAAAGAAATTTATAAAATAATGAATTACTAACCAAACTTATAATGATAAAAATAAATTTAAAATAGGAAACAAATAATAAGGCAAATAATTTGATAATCAAGGCTGCTGTTTGTCCCTAGCCAGCTGCATTAATAAAAAATCAACCCTTTACTACCCCCAAACATTCCTATATGCCGGTTCTCTTTAATTTAATTTTGTTTTGTAGCATTTTAAATTAAATGCCAGCAACTTAAACTATATATGTAAATTAAGGGAATTTGATTAGAAATAGACATTTAAAAATGTGTTGTAAGGAAACACGAATTAAGGTCTGTATTTTTATAGCAAAAAAAAAACTGTTTTTGGTCATATGCATAAAACACTGCTACAGTTCATACGTCTAGTTTAATTTTCTACTTATAGATGTAGTCGACTACCGAAGGATTATTCCCGTGATAGCTCTCATTCCAGCCCATGTGGGATCCACCTACCAGCTACATCCATTAGCAACAAAGTTACTAAATTGGAATACATTTGGAAGAAGGTATAGGAAAGGTGGATAGAAACATATAAAAGGGGGACGAACACAATATGGCCTTTACAATGAAAAGAAGAACACAGTTCACACTTTACACTGCTGCCAATGGACAAAGAGGTAATAGTTGCCTCTTAAAGAAAATTGATCGTCACCGCCCAATCCCCCAACCTAGGTTTCATTCATAAAGCGAAAAGAGGTTTTCCTTATTGAGTTACTAAATTGGAATACAAAATCTCTGGTGATTACAACTGCAAGACAACTAACTTGGAGTATCATCTACAGTGCAGATCATGTGATGAAGAATATATAGGCCTTCCTACAGGCTCTCTAAGGCAGTGACTGAACAATTACCGTTTTGACACAAACCATAAAGACCCAGATAATACTGTACCACCCATGCTGGTATCCACAAACAGTAATTTCAAACATACTACACCACACTTCGCAATTCAGACAGTGGGAAGTGGCCCACCAATGGATTATCAAATCAAGATTACCAATAGATCTTAATAAAAGATAGTTTCTTTCTTCCTTAGCTAGTATTTTTTAATTTGAATTAGATATAAATATTTTATCTTATTACTATTAATGTAATTTTTTTTTTCAATTAAATATTTATATTATTTATATTGGATAAGTAAAGCCAAAGCTTTGAGAAATTTATTTTTTCTCCTACAACAGTTAGCATAGTGTTTCTAAAAGTGTCTTTTTGAATTCAAAATAGTGTGTTTGTGTAAAGTGTATTCCCTCTTCACGTTTTGTTTGATAAAGGCAGCAATTCTGAAATATTACATAATTTGTGTTTAAATGTGTGTATAACTATTTATACCATAGAGAACAAAAGAAATGAAGATGTCATGTTTGTGCACTGAATTCTTCGCACATTTTTCCCCTTTCTCCAGGTAGGTTTTCTTAATTAAATTTACATTTATTAGTTTATTTTTTCACATTCTTTATTTTTATACATTTTAATTACTACAAAATTATTTAGCCATTTGGTCTCGTCGTTAAACAAGCCACTAGGCAATAATTCATTTTATTATTATTTAAGGGTGACCTGGCAGTCTAGGGGTAAGGTGTCAGACTTCTGTGCTGGCGGCCGGGGTTCAATCCTCGGTCCCGGCAAAGATTTATACACCCTACCATTACACATTAGCGTAAGTGCGTATAACCCGAACGGGTAGTAAGACGCGGTGCTAATAATAATAATAATATTATTTAAGAATGTATGGTTTTTGTTACAAAGTTACATCTTTAAAACCCGCCGAACAAAGCATGAAATCGTATCTTGACTTGTTGTGACATCACAAGTAGGCAAAATCCTTAGTAAACCATAAGAAGGACCTTGCCTCGGGCCATTCCCAAAGAATTTCTTGATTCTCAAGGGAAAAAGATGCAAAATTTTACAAATAAAATTACTTTCTCTCGACCAAACAATTTTATTATTCAGTACACTGACCCGTTTACAACTTTCTACAACACAACACCGCTTATTGGCTTGCCGTCCTTTGGTTTGAGTTTGACCAGTAGAACCAGCATTACAACAATCAAATCATGACAGTCTTTGTTTGAAAATATCCAGTACACCAATATAATAACAAAACTTGTACTTAGTAAGTTTGTTACTATTTATACATTTACATCCCATATAGATTTGTGATTACTATAAAATACCCGGTAGTCATGCATCAACTTGAAATAGAACTATTAGAATATTCATAATTAAATAAATGACAAATTGCACAGTAAATACAACATTAATTAGTATTGTAAACATAATTGATTACAAAGTGGACACTCATTTAAAACTACAGTATTCTTAATATTTATGATATCATAAATAAATGTCAGAGATAGAAATACTTATAGCTAAGATGAAATGAAGTACAAACATTTATAATGTATCACAACACATTAATTTAAAAGAGAGAGTATACATGACATGTATTAGCATATTAAATTTATATGTCCTATCGCTAGCAGATTATATCCAAAATACCAAATAATAAACACACATCTGAAATTACCTCAGTAGTTATAGAGTGGTTAAACCCCGTCCTAAAATCACAATCATTGAAATCTGCCCCTTTCCGAACAAAGATACATTGTGAGCCGTTTGAAAAGTATGTTGTATACGTAACATCCAATATGTTCCAGATAGTTTCTGTCAAGCATTAAGGGTCATTTCAATAAAAGGTGGTCCGAGGACTGCATTGGTGGTATCTAGGATGTGTGAGTGCGCTAGAAGGTGTGAGCATTCCTGCAGACTCCACAACCAAGAGCAAACTCCTCTCCAGTTGGGGGATGTTTGACGTGAAGTGGGCACTCATCCCCTTCCAACTGCTTCGCTTTGGGCCCTGAAAACATCAACAATCATAGTCTGCTAACAACACCAGCAACCATGGTCTGGCTAACACCACCAGCAATCATGGTTTGCTAACATCACCAGCAATCATGGTTTGCTAACATCACCAGCAATCATGGTTTGCTAACAACACCAGCAATCATGGTTTGCTAACATCACCAGCAATCATGGTTTGCTAACATCACCAGCAATCATGGTTTGCTAACATCACCAGCAATCATGGTTTGCTAACATCACCAGCAATCATGGTTTGCTAACATCACCAGCAATCATGGTTTGCTAACATCACCAGCAATCATGGTTTGCTAACATCACCAGCAATCATGGTTTGCTAACATCACCAGCAATCATGGTTTGCTAACATCACCAGCAATCATGGTTTGCTAACATCACCAGCAATCATGGTTTGCTAACATCACCAGCAATCATGGTTTGCTAACATCACCAGCAATCATGGTTTGCTAACATCACCAGCAATCATGGTTTGCTAACATCACCAGCAATCATGGTTTGCTAACATCACCAGCAATCATGGTTTGCTAACATCACCAGCAATCATGGTTTGCCAACATCACCAGCAATCATGGTTTGCTCACATCACCAGCAATCATGGTTTGCTCACATCACCAGCAATCATGGTTTGCTCACATCACCAGCAATCATGGTTTGCTAACACCACCAGCAATCATGGTTTGCTAACATCACCAGCAATCATGGTTTGCTCACATAGTGGGTGATTTGAAATAATAAATGTATTTTAAACAACTTCAAACTTTACGAACCACAGAAAACTATGTTTTGTAATAAGTGCCTTATGTATTTTCCAAGATATAATGGTTGATTAAATATTGGATTGAAAAAATAAATATTTTCATGATTAAACTTAAGAGTTCTGACGTTGAAGTTTAAAACTAATGTTGTTTTTGATCCATCTATCCCATTGGGCTCTACCTTAAAATTCAAACAACTCTTCATGAGGGAAAGATGAATCTAAAGGCTTGGTCCTCAGCCCTTACCCCTTCAACCTAGATTGTGTTCTATTATCACTTTAGGTTCATGTAAAACCCACAAACACAAATCTCAAAGTAGGGAACCAAAAAAAGCTTTGATTACAAAATAGATCTGGTGAAGAAAAACGATCTTATCAAAGCTCACACACACACAGAATTTACGACTGGTATTTTGGATGGATTTGAATTTAATGTTTACTTATTGTGTTTTTTTCTTTACATTTGCTATCTAAGTGTCATTCTACACACAATTTCCTTTTAATCCCTTTTATGCTTTGTGTCCTATTTTAGGAAGTTACGTTGCACGTTTCGCACTCCCTCCTAATGAGTTTCATTTACATGAAAACCGCTTCGGTAGCCGAATACCCTGGGGGCTATACTCTCACACTAGACTAAATTGCCAACGACGGGGATATTGTGGTTTGATTCTTGGTCGGTTTTACTGAGAGTGATTTTTTTCAAAATGGTTTTTAACTCTCCCTCTATGAAAATGCGGGTAAACTTCCTATAACCTTCCTCATCCCTAAAACTATTGGTGTAATTAGTATATAAGCGTATGACCCAAATAGGTAGTAAGACATAGTGCTAAAAATAATCAAATAAAACAAAACAAAACCTAGGTTGGAGGTTTGGGCGATAATGATCAATTTTCTTCAAGACATAGCCATTACCTGTTTGTCCAATGGTAGCAGGTTAAAGTGAGAACTGTGTTCTTTTTTTATTGTAAAAGCCATATTGTGTTTGTTCCCTTTTGTATGTTTTTATCCGCCTTTCCTGTACCATCTTCCACATAAAACAACATTTTTAATTATTTGTAAGTTTCAACCAAAATATGCGGGACAGAGCTCATAAATGTTTTATAATTTTCAAGCTGCAGGTAGATATATCGTGGTTAATTCTGAATCTAGGCCCATAAGAAATTATTATAAATGGAATATTTTAATCTCTAGGGTACCAGAATGTAATGAGGAATGTGTCAACTGTCGACAACATTAATCAGATTATTTTATATCACACCTGCGGGACAGGTTGGTAGCTCCAGGCGAGGGATGTTGGTCACCCGCTGGAAGTCATCGTGACAGGCGTTGCAGAAGTGTGTGGTCCCGAAGCAGAAGAAGACGGCGGTAGAGCAGCAATATCGGCACTTGTACTCCAAAAAATCTGTGCCATGTTTGGGGCACATCTGGGCACGTGACACGTCACTGCACGCCCCACACACCAACTCTGTGGGGTCATATTCCTCTCCGACCTCTGCATCACAGCGCGCTTCACCACCATAATACGCCTACCGGGACAAACAATAGGCACTTGTTGTTGCGCTTGTAGCATACATAGTAAGTGTATTTGTCTATGACAGTGATACTATACCTTGTTGCACTGTAGCAAACATATTAAGTGTATCTGTCCATAAGTGTGATACTAGACCTTGTTGCACTGTAGCAAATATGATAAGTGTATCTGTCCATAAGTGTGATACTATACCTTGTTACACTTGTAGCAGACATAGTAAGCATATCTGTCCATAGCGTAGCTGGCTGGATCATTGTAGAACCTCGCACCAGGGCTAGTGATGGCCTCCGCCTTGTGAAGACCCTCATATTCAAGCCTCATGAGGGCTTTGCGACGCATGTCTTCATACAAGTCCTTGACGGGAGCCAGCAGTTCTACCAACACTGGGTGATTGATGTCGCTCTGAAACACATTGCAACCAGACTCATTCACAGACTACATACAGGATGGGTATAGGGCATCCACAGACGGGGAGGTGGTATCCGACGGCGAAGAAATGTTACCATATATCCGTTCGACAAACCACATTACCTGCAAGTTTATAGGTTGATTTGTTGTTACTTTTTGCAGTCAAAAATTTCACAACAAACAAATAGTTTGTTTTAAGTTACCGACCATTTGGATGCTTCTTTTTGTGGAAGTAGCGCCTATGGTTCACTTAAAGATGATTTTCAAATGAGAACTTCTAAAATTCAGCGTGCTCTTCTGAAATCCACATGGCAAACAATCAGAAACAAGGGTTGTTGATGACGTCATACAAACCATTATGATGGTTGTGTTCTTACGCCGTTTACAAAATAAAAATGTTTTACTTTGAAACTAGTATTCTATATGAGCCTCTCACTAAGATATATAGAAAGAAAATTTGTGTGTGGCCAGTTATAAGAAGATGCAAGTGTGAATATAACACTTTATAATTAATGATTTCAAGTGCTATAATATATATTGTTGCCACAACCACAAAACTCAAAACATAATAGTTTTAATAGTATATTTTGTTGTTTCGATTACTTACTAAAACACGAATTATACAGTTGTCACCAACAGCCTCATTTGGAAGGCGTGTTGTATAAACATTGTATGTTGTAAATAGCCAGTGACCTAACAAGTGTTGTGAGGATGGTTGTGATGAATCAGTAAACAAGCAGACTAGAAGCGCACAAAAGGGAGGTGTAAATAAGCCATAGCTAGAAACCAGGCTGTTCACTGGTTTAATTAAGAGGGGTTTAACACCCTCGGTGTTGGTTGAATATGAGAGATCATAAGCTAGGTCATGCTGCCGGTCACGGGGCCACGTGGGCTAAGTCGTCGGGTTCACCAAGTATCAGTTGGGGCTGCCACGCGAACCCAGGGAAACCAGGTTCAACACCCGTGCAGGGACCGCCTAGCTGTCAGCCAGGCAGTAGGTAAAACCTCATAACACCTCGTTCGATTACTTGCTTCTCTATATTCACTAAATTCTTCATTTTAACTTCACTTCTAACATCACATTTGTATTAGAATAGTAGCATCAATAAACATTTAAAAACAGAGTCTAACGTCAATCACAAACCCACACAAGTAATCATATAATCCCCCCTCCCTTTATCCTCGGCCAAAGACATTGTTACAGCATACAGAAACGAGGGGTGACACAGTTATCCTTAGGGGAGTATCATTAGACTTGTTTGATAACATATTTTATAGCTAATATAGTATTAGAAAGCAAACAATAATTAGTTTCAAATAGGTCGACATGAGTGAATTTCAGTCGATGTATGCAATAAAAGACCTTCTGCTAGCTGTCACCACCTATCCTGCCGTGGATGTCCTATAGTTTCCCTCTATGTTAGCCAGAACCAATATATTTGTATTATTATTATTATTATTATTATTACACACCACGTCTTATTGCTTGTTCGGGTTATACGCTTAAGTACTAATTACGCTAATGGATTAGGAATTGGGAAGGTTGAATTTATAGGGAGTAAACCCGCATTTACGTGGAGGGAGAGTGAAAAACCATTTAGGAAAAACTACCCCAGTTCACCCAACCAATATTTGAACCTCGATATTCCCGTCCTCGGCAGTCTATTTCAACACAACCAGCGTGTTAGCTAACTACGGCACCGAGGCGGGTACAAATGTAATAAAATATTATTTACATCAACACAAATATGTAACACTGGTTTGTAACACATCTCGCACATGTAACAATGTAATGTAACACTGGGATGTAACACATCTCGCAAATGTAACAATGTAATGTAACACTGGTATGTAACACATCTCGCACATGTAACAATTTAATATAACACTGGTATGCAACACACCTTGCACATGTACAACTGGTATGCAACAAACCTTGCACATGTACAACTGGTATGTAATGCATCTTGCACATGTAACACTGGGATGTAACACACCTTGCACATGTAACACTGGGATGTAACACACCTTGTACATGTAACACTGGTATGCAACAAACCTTGCACATGTACAACTGGTATGCAACAAACCTTGCACATGTACAACTGGTATGTAACAAACCTTGCACATGTACAACTGGTATGCAACAAACCTTGCACATGTACAACTGGTATGCAACAAACCTTGCACATGTACAACTGGTATGCAACAAACCTTGCACATGTACAACTGGTATGCAACAAACCTTGCACATGTACAACTGGTATGCAACAAACCTTGCACATGTACAACTGGTATGCAACAAACCTTGCACATGTACAACTGGTATGCAACAAACCTTGCACATGTACAACTGGTATGCAACAAACCTTGCACATGTACAACTGGTATGCAACAAACCTTGCACATGTACAACTGGTATGCAACAAACCTTGCACATGTACAACTGGTATGCAACAAACCTTGCACATGTACAACTGGTATGCAACAAACCTTGCACATGTACAACTGGTATGCAACAAACCTTGCACATGTACAACTGGTATGTAACGCATATCACACATGTAACACTTGGATGTAACACATCTTGCACATGTAACAATTTAATGTAACACTGGTATGTAACACACCTTGAAAATGTAACACACCTTGCACATGTACAACTGGTATGCAACAAACCTTGCACATGTACAACTGGTATGTAATGCATCTTGCACATGTAACACTGGGATGTAACACATCTTGCACATGTAACATACCTTGCACATGTAACACATCTCACACATGTAACACACCTTGCACATGTAACACTGGGATGTAACACATCTTGCACATGTAACATACCTTGCACATGTAACAGTGGGATGTAACACATCTCACACATGTAACACACCTTGCACATGTAACACTGGGATGTAACACATCTTGCACATGTAACATACCTTGCATATTGGGCACTGGGAGAAAGCGAAAGTGATCCTGGGTCCTGCCCACCTCTTCATGAGCACACACTTGCAACAATGCTGGTGGAACACGTGGCCGCACTTCAACTGGAACATACACACAATAGTTCACTTACAATATGTAGGCAGTGCTGCACTCCAGTAGCAAGACAAGCAACTATTCGGCTACAGACCATTATAATAATAATTGATATGTCTAATATCCATTATTGAAATGAGAGTGTTTGGTATTAATTTTATTGTCCTTTATTCTAGTAATGGCCAACAGTCACAAGACACATAACAAACAAGCACTAAGAAATACATAACAAAACATAGCTAAACATAATAACTATCATTATATTATTATTTTATCAACGTGTATTACTACTTGTTCAGTTTGGACGCATATAATATGATAATTAGTACTCTAATAGATTAGGGATAAGGGAGGTAGCAATTTAGAGGTAATCTACCAGTATTTGAATGGAAGGGGAATGAGAAACCATTTAGTAAAAAACCACCCTCAGTAGACACAACCAGGATTCGAACCCTGACCTCCCCATCATCAACGGTCAGTCTAACATAAGAGTGACGCCTTAGACCATGTGGCTACTGAAGTGGGTTAAACATTAATTTAAATTAGTGAATGGAGACATTAAGTTAACCCAGTGAAGTATAGTGATTAAAATCAAAAACCTTTGAAGATACAAAAACAATCAAAAGGAAAAGTATTTTTAAATATAGATTAATGTATAATATTTATTTTAAAGTCCTTTATGGTAAGGGAGTTCTTTAATAATTCTTCAAGTTTGGCTCTCGTTTTATGATAAAAGTCAAATTTAATATATCTGTAGTTTGCGCTAGAGATACTATGGCCAAGAGGGCTAAGTTTGTAAGAGTTACTGGGGGTAAAAAATTGAATTTTGAGCCCCAAGAAGGTAAATGAATACAAAAATTTTCAAGAGCAAATTTATAAGATTATTATTATTATTATTATTATTAGCACCGCGTCTTACTACCCGTTCGGGTTATACGCACTTACGCTAATGTGCAAATGGTAGGGTGAATGTGAGATGAAATGAAGGATCTACAGTTTAACGTGGAATCCGAACCACGGCGGAGACCTGGCATTCCTCACATTCACAAGAGGTCTTGTCAGAGGTGAAGGAAGAGTTTGGTAATCAGATAAATCTTTGCCGGGACCGAGGATTGAACCCCAGCCGCCAGCATAGAAGTCTGACACCTTAACCTTAGACCACCAGGTCACCAATTTATAAGAAAATGTTGCTATTAAGAATATTAAAAACAAAAAAGGGTACCAAAATAAAATACATAAAGTAATAATAATAATAATAATAATAACTGGACAGTGTCCGAGAATGCTAGATGAGCACCTGAATGGCAGGCGCGCAGGAGAGTGCCTCCGTGAAACATATCATACACATGTCGTCGGCATCCTGTTTGAGGTTAGGGTCAGCAGAGCAGCCGTGGAGACAAGGCAGACAGGTCGCTTCCCCCTTAATACCACCACACATGTGCCCGCAAGGGTGTAGCTTGCTGCAGGCATTACGGGCGTGCTCCTGTAAAACACACACACATGAGCACACATGTGGCTGCAAGAATTCAAAATATGAGGCCTCTTACTAGTGAAAAAGTATATTTGCTTTGTCAATAACTATGCGGCGTCAATGAGGTAGGAGTGTGAAAGTCTACTCCTATCAGGAGAAACGCTTATCTCTTAGTGATGGGTCATAGCCACCTTGGACTCTCAGAGTTTACTACTGGACCATGCATTTTTTTTAGCACTGTGTTTTACTACCCATTTCCATTATATACTTATGTACTAGTTACACTAATGGGTTAAAGATGAGTAAAGTTGAATTTTGAGGAAGTGTACCCACATTTGCGAGGAGACAGAGGGGGAAACCATTTAGGAAAAACCACCCTCTGTACAGCTGACTGGGATAAAACCTCAATCTCCCTGTTATTGGAAGTCTAGTCTAGTGCAAGAGTGGCGCCCTAGACCATAAGTCCATTGAAGTGGGTTGTGACATAATTTGAAACAAGGTAAAAAGTCCTGAGGGAGTTGGCTGACCTGACACTCTTGGTCAGCGCAGATGTTTCCGATGGCCAGCAGTCCAGAGTTGCCGGAGGTGCCGCAGAACCGGCACACCCCCGAGGCCACACCCGCCGGCTTGCTCCTGGCGCCCTCTCGGAACTCGACCATGGCCTTGAGGGTGCAGGAGTCTGCCAGGGCCATCACCCAGAATAGTTTGGTGCGGCCACAACCCTCGTGAAGGTCTACCTTGATGGCGTCTTCCTCCTCCTTGCACACCTGACAGCAAAAGAACAAGTATTATCATGACCTTTATACCGCCATTCTTCCCACAAATCACGTCATTCTTAAATCTTTAACAATGAGGATATTAGTAGATTACATGGAGACTGATAAAAATAAACACAACAGTGAAAATTGAGTGAAGAAAGCCCATTTAGGGAAAAAGGAAAAAAATTGTTTCTTTTGTTCATAAGTGACCCAACAGGATGTTGGAAATGGCTCTTGATGATGATTATGAACATACACTTTCTGGATTTACTAATTATATCAACACATGATTAACTAGAGCAGAAATACAAAACCCAGCCTCCCCCACCTCCCACACCAGAACAGTTAAATTACCGTGTATCTACAATTCTAAGATGCACTTTTTATGCAATTTAAACATCCATGAAAACGAGGTACATCTGAGAATCAATGGCGTTTTACAATCAATGGAGTCTTAGAATCGAAGATATACGGTCATTTATCAATGTGAAAGTAAAAACCTAATGATAAACTTTTCTGCCATGCTAGGATTCGAGCCCTGGACAAACCAATAGAGGTGTCAAATTTATAGTGTTATTGCATTCATCAAATAAAAATAGGGGGGAAAGAAGAAAAATATGTTATTTGTGTTTTTATTTGTCTGTGAATCTAGGAGAAACATTTTTTACTCCATCTCAAGGTGGACTTTCTTTACTCAATTTTCACTATTTTTTATTAATTCCCTTGCATTATAAAATCCTAGTAAATATGAATTTTAACTGTCAATTATTTTTTTCTTTCAAAGTTTAGACGTTTTCAAACATGAAACATCTTCCCTAAATGAAGTCGAAGTTGAGAAATATTCAAAATGAAGTTGAAGATTTAAAAGTAGGGGTGTGCGAATACTCGAAAATATTAGTTCGAGTCAAGAATTAGTAGTTTTTGAAGTCTACTCAAATACTTTTACAAAACATGAAAAATTTTAGTATTCGGTATGTTTACTTTTATTGCAAAAAGTTTGATTTTAATTAATTTGATTAAATCATAAAATATATTTCATAGAAACTATAGTCCCTCCAATATTTCCTTTTGTTTGATTTAACGGTGTATATTCATGGTTCAAATAAATGCTCTATATTACTTGAACTAAAAACAAAGTGTTCATTTGATTCAAACTCGACTCAACCTGAAAGACAATAAGAAGCCGTGTAGAGAGTCCCCTCACCTGTCTCTGGTGCATCCGCGTGCGACGGTGCAGGTGGAGGAAGCGGTCGCAGTCTGCACACAGGTTGGCGCAGATGTTACACTGGATGATGGCTGCGGTCTCCCCGTCGTCGTGGTTACTGCAGGTCGGCTGTAACATCACAAATCACCGTCCCGCTACATGTCCCCAAGAGCAATAATGTCACTACTTGACGTTATCATCTTTACAACTCTGAAGAACACAAGACGGGTAGTTCGTTAAGTTGCGCTAGTTTTTAGTTTGTTTTCTCTTCGCACCTTACCACTTGGTCGGGCTCCACACAGTTGATTACACTAATGAGATAGGTAAGAGGAAGGTAGAATCCCAATTTGTGAGGAGGAAGAGCTGTAAATAATTTATATTTAAGAAAACACCCTCTATATGCTCATACGGCATTCAAACCCTGACCTCCCTTGTCATAATGAGCTTAACCTCTAGTCTGTGTGTCCACCAGTGCGGGTAGTTGAAATAGTTACTCTCCTTGCTCTAACATTATTTAAAATGTTCTCGTTCCTTTTGAGTTTTGGTTTCCTACACAAAGAATCGTTATCAAATCAATAAATCTGTCCCTCATGACACAGTTCTGTTTTCATCCATCTTTGTTCTTAACTTTCTTTCATCCAATTTAATATTCAATAAAGATTGGACCCGTATTGGCGGCTGCGTGGTCTAAGGCATTCTCTTAAATGTTCTTACACTTTCCCTCCATGCAAATGCAGGTATACTTTCTCAAAATTAAACCTTCCTCATCCCTAACAAATTAGTGTAATTAGTATAAATAAATGTAGTTCGAAAAGTTTTAAGGGTGCTAAATAAGAAAATAGATGGGAAAAAAAAGATTGGGGTGTTACCGAATGTGAAGTATTTGTGAATAGTGCCCAAGAGAGAAATAACCAAGAGTCATGGTGAGGGACAAGGTCTCACCCTGGGTGCCGGGGGCTGTCCGTCCGCCCCACTCCATTGCCCGGACGACAGTCGCTCCACATGGTCACTGTCCAGCACACACAGGGATGCCAGTGCCAGCCACAAGGTCGAGGTGTGTAAACAGTCTGAGGGACTGCGATGGGCGTCTTCCAGCTTAGTCAAGTTCAGGATGTTCTCTGCAATGGCTCCCTTTGTTACGTTTCCCCAGGCCTCAGACAACTTTCCCTGGAGCAGAAGAGGTACACCGGTCACAATCGGGGACCAGAGGGGTACACCACTCCCTACTCCTTACATTACCAATTGATCACTCACAGCGGCCATGTCCTTGAGGAGTTGTATGATGACCTCGGCTAGCTTGCGAGTGATGCAACCTCGAAGCCACCAGCGCGCACCCACAAAATCTCGAGGGTGGATGGAAGTGGCCAAGGTCACTGTGGTCAGACCCTTACTGCCAGCTGCATCCTTGCCTTTGACCTTGACTTGGACAGTGAGGGCCTTGGCGATACAGCTCAGGAATACGTCCAGAATCCCAACCCTAGAACATCACACCAGATTCACTTTTTTTTTCTTAGCACCAATTGGGTTGGAGACTTAAGTTCTTTATTGCATTAATGTGTAAGGGATTAGTAAGTTAGAATTTAGAGAAAGTGTATCTGCATTTGTGTGGAGGTAAAGTAAAAAAGTTTAGGAAAAACCACCCTGAGTACCCCCGGCAGGGATTTGAGTCCTAATTTCTCAGTCATTGGCAGTCCAATCTATTGGGAGAGTGATGTTTTAGACTATTCGACCGCAGGAGCGGGTCAGATTTGGTAGACAGATGTGCTGCCCACTATGCTATCAGTATTCACAGTCCCACGTTTGCTCGGGTAGACTTAGGCTACGTTTATACAGAAAACAACAACTGATGAAAATGCAATGGCAGCGGGAGCTGCTCTAAGAGAACATTCAGAGTTGAAAGTTTATGTTTATACTGGGAAAACTCAAAGGTTATGACAACATAACTAACGAACAACATGGAAAGTGGAGTTGTTCCAGTCATGATATGTTGTAAATAGTCACCCAGTTGCTTCAGCTTACAAAAAAAATTTTGTGTGTGTAATAGGACGTATTTTTTCAAACGAAGGCGTCAGAACAGCAAGAAAACAAAATTCACACAATTTATTGAAAACTACCCATGTTTGTATGATCAGCGCAAAGGGTACTCTAATAAGAATACAACTCCAGCTATTATTGGTTCTCACCAATTAGTTTTTATTTTCTCGATACTTAGGGTTATCTAATTCAAAAAAAGTAATTACTGATTTTACACATTTGAAAAAATTAATTAAAGAATTTGTCCAGATAATTTTCCAAATCTTTTACAGTATGCCACTGAATATGGTTCACATTCAAAACACAGTAGGGGTGAACACTAACGTCACTGTTAACATTTCCGAAGCCTTTTCTTCTCAACATATACTACAACAGTTTCCTCCACTGAGGATGACATAGCTAATCTTGCAGTAGCAATATAGTCCTTCTGAGATGACTACAAACTATAAACTGGCATTACCTTTGTAAACCAGTCATCGGAGACTAGAAACTATTAACTGAACAACTTCAGTTACAGTTGTGTCTCCATCAACAGTTTCTCCCAGTATAAACGCGGTCTTAGAGGACCGAGATTGTAACCAATGCCCTATGATTTCGGTGAGTGACTAGAACGCCTGACTCTTACGTATCAGGAATAAATACAGACCAGAGGTAATAATATTATTATTATTATTAGCACCGCGTCTTACTACCCGTTCGGGTTATACGCACTTACGCTAATGTATAATGGTAGGGTGATTGTGAGATGAAATGAAGGACCTACAGTTTAACGTGGAATCCGAACCACGGTGGAGGCTAGGCATTCCACACATTCCCAAGATGTCTTGTCAGAGGTGAAGGAAGGGTTTGGTAATCAGATAAATCTTTGCCAGGACCGAGGATTGAACCCCAGCCGCCAGCATAGAAGTCTGACACCTTACCCCCTAGACCGCCAGGTCACCCGATGCCCTATAATTTCGGTGAGTGATTAGAACGCCTGACTCTCACGGATCAGGAATAAATACAGACCAGAGGTAATAATAATTTATATCAATCTTCTCCACATAAATTCTGCTGTGTCCCACTCACCTGTGGATGTCAAACGCGTGTTTTGGTTCCATGGGGCCCTTGTTGGCAGCAGACACAATGCTGAAGTCTGCAGGGGGCATATGATCCACGTTCATCACGTTCCCTAGGAGCATCGGAGAAATCTCTGGGAGCATCCGACGCAAGAGAGAGGTCACCTTCGAGTTCAAAACATCAAACATTAAATTACAGTTTGTCATTAAAAATAGCTCAAGTTTGTTATGTTCGTAAAGGAAAAGTGGAGGGAAACATATTAAAAGAATTAAACACAATATGGCTTTTACAATGTAAAGAAGAACACAGTTCATGCTTTACAATGCTGCTACTGGACAAAGAGCTAATGGTTGTCTCTTGAAGAAAATTGACCGTTACCGCTCCATCCCCTGATCTAGGCTTCATTCCATCAGAAATCATCAAGAGGGAGTGTGAAATGTACAATGCAACTTCCTAAAAGAGAGAAAAGGTAAATTGGAAATAGCTAGAGTTTGCAATCCTTAACGACGTTGCGCACTTGTGTGATTATGAAGCTATTTTGCAAAGTGGGTTGCTTCTTAGCATGACGTACCTAATCACTCTAAGCACTGTCACACTTAGATCACCCTGCGAGGTCTCTTGTTTATGTGCTAATAACACTTCCCCTCTTCTTGTGACAAGTATACACACTCGCTCTGATATTTATTCCTGGACAGCATTGACTTTAATTTAGAAATAAACTATATCTTGTTTTAAAATCTAGATCATTATTTACTTCCATAGACTTTTTTTTAATTCACATCCCGGCAGGAATATTTCTACCGGTCATTATCGCGAATAAATCAAATATCCTGAGCTGTAAATGACTTTTAAAATATATGTTTAAAAAAAGAGTACTTCAAGACACAAAAGATTATTTTTTGACAATGTAAGAGTATTTTTGGCAGGCCTCTTCGTTTAGTGGTCAGCATTCCTGGCTACTAATCTTGAGGTGCCGGGTTCGATTCCTCGAAGTACCATATATATTTTTCCTGAAGGGAAATTATTCCTATGGTTAACCAGGTCAGGTTAATTAGACTTAAGTTAGGTTTAAAACTTATACTGCCACCACATAATCATCATCATTATCATCCAATAATCTAATCTGGGCAATGTGGCTGCACTTACATAGTGCACGAACCTCACAAGTTGGTTATATATCCGCCACCACCAGTAGGTGGTCAGGAATGTCTAGCCGACAAACCCTGTTGGCGTCGGAGGGGGGTTGTTGGACCAGTGTGCGGCTTAACCGTGGCTATATTTAAATATGTCACAAACAATACACCACCATCTGAATGCATTCTACTGTAATTGTCACCCAGTGTGCAGGTGCGGCAATCTCTCTCAGAGAAAGAGAGAGACAGAGACAAGGAAATAGTACCACACACTCTTGGTTGTACAGACGCTGTTGAGACTAGCGAAATGGATTGGGAGGTAGAGGAAGAAAGAGAGGCACAGCTTATTTCAGATGATATAGCTAGTCAGTAGCCAAGGGCAGTGAAGGCTGAGGACAAATTTGGAGAAGCAGGATGACACTTTACAAACACAATGAATGCATGCACTGAAAAGTAACAGCAATTAGTACAGCTCTCAGAAAGAAAACAAATTAATAAAGCACTTCTTTCATTAATTCATTGAGTATATAGTGTGTATGTGGGGAAAAATGGATTTTTTGTATTATTTGTGATTTATATTATCCGCGCTTCCTCTCCCCTATATTATTCCGGTAAATTAAGAGTCTACTGAATATGGTTTTTGTTTCAATGATATATCTTTAAAACCTGTAAAATAAATGCTAATACATAAACCAGGGGAATCCTATCTTGACTTGCAGCTATGCCACAAATAGGCGACATCCTTAAGTTCTCCTTTTGTTTAGTATGGACTAGATTGTCTGAACTACCAAACCTGCTTCTCGTACAGTAACAATATTTCCTTTATACTGTAATTCTCTCTGCATTATGGTGTTACAACATCTCTCCTCATACTGTACCTGTCTCTGTACTCGGGCTGAGCCTGTGTGCAGAAGAGACAATATGTCCTTCAACAGAATGTACTGGTGAGAGAGGTACGCTCGCCCCACCGAGCTGCCACTCAGAGCGAGCACCATGGACAGCATCTCGAAGCAGTAAGCGTCGGTGGACTTGGCTGCTGCGGGGGTTGATGGTTCACCACTGGTGCCGCTTCCTGTTGGTGGCTGGCCGGAACACAGTGACGCTTCCCACTCCTCGCGCACCCTCGACGCCTCCTTGCGGATGGCTTGGACGATGTGAACACACACCTGCACAAATAATTATGCATCATAAATAATGAGAGGACACAAGAATAGGAAATGTACCCATAATGGTGGTCAAATGGTTTAAGGCGTCACTCTCCCATAGATTGGACTGCCGATGATGGGGAGATCAGAGTTTGAATCATAGTCGAGTCTATTGAAGGTGTATTTTCCTAAAATAGTTTTACACTCTCCCTCCCCGGAATTAGAGGCCTACACACTTTGAATTAAACCTTTCTCATCCCTAGTCTATTAGAGTAATTAGTGTGTATGCGTGTAAACCGAACAGGTAATAAGACAAGATGCAATAAAAAAGCGAAATGTAACAGAATGTATGTGAATGTATCAGTAATGGCCAGCTTGTATCTACCTTGGAGAGTTAACAATCTGATAACTGACTCAACACTATATCCAGACAGTCAGAAATATGTGATGTAGAGTGCCCACCTGTTTCTGGAGGTGTGTCAGCTTGCTGCGACTGAATAGTATCCCCACCATGTGCTCCTTAAGGTCATTGCTCTCCTCTCCCTCTGTATTCTCCGGGAGGGTCTGCTCTCCCAGTATCAGCTTCCCAAACACCTGCAACACACATCCTGTCACACACCTGCCTCACACATGTCCCATTGTATGTTCCCTCTGTATTTCCAGAGAGCGACTGCTCCCCCAGGATCCAGGACAAAGTGTTTTGTGAGTGTATTACTCACCTGGGATGTGATGAGTCGAAACACTCTCAGCGTCTCAGTCTCACAGTTCCTCTGCTGGATGGTGGTAGCACTGTGCTGCCGAGTCAACCGCACACTCTCGCCGTCCACCTCCCCTAGCACTCTGACCTGCCTCAACCTCAGGGAGTTGTCAGGGCCCTTGAGTTCCAAACGTACTACGGAGTGGCGGGCATCTGCAACCACACACCAGGGACTTACTGATATTAGGTACCTGGATAATCCTCAGTCACAGATCACACCAATATTCCAAGATGACGCCACCGCGGAACTTTTTTTTTTCTTCTAGCACTGCATCTTTCTTCCTGTTATACCGTTTTCAGGTATTAGGAAGCTTATATTTAGGGGAAGTGTAACCACATTTGTGTGGGAAATCCATTTTGGAAAAACCATCCTCAGTATACTTAACTGATATTTGAAACCGAATCTCCGCATCATCGACAGTAAAGTCTAGTGCAAGAGTAGCGCCTTTGACCAAGCAGGTTTTGTCCTAATTGTGTAAAAATGTTTTTCAAAACTTCTTTTTGAACTACTTTTTTAAAATGTTATTGATATCATCATCACCACCACCTTTTTTCCAGCCTGTGGGCGGGTCAGTTTAGTAAAATACCTCCATCTTCCTCTATCCTTCCACCACTCTTCTTCCTTTAATTTATTATATTCTTCTCCTATCACTCGAACACTTTCTGTTATTTGCTCCCTCGCATCTCTTTCTTGCCCTCCCCTGCGGTCTTTTCCCCACATACTTAATTTCCAACATTTTCTTCAGCATCCTTTCTTTTTCCATCCTCATTACGTGCCCATACCATCTCATGTACTCCCTGTACCCCAACTCTTCCCCTGATAACTTCATCCCCGATATTGTTTATCCTCGTGACAGCTAACATGCTCCTCACACATTTCAATCCCATAGTCTCCACTTTTCTAATCTCTCTTACAGTCATTGTCCATGTTTCTGCTGCATATGTGACAATAGGTACAATGTATGCCCTGTTCGATACTTCCTCACACTTCAAGAGGACTTCTCTTCTCCTTAGCAGGTCTCTTACACACCTGTAGGACAACTCTCCCACCTGTCTTCTTCTCATTACATCATCTCTACTTCAACCTTTCTCCTCAATCACGCTGCCAAGATATTTTACGTTCTGTACTTCTCTAAGCTCTTCTCCATCCAACCTTATAGCTTTATTAGGCCTTACTCTCTTCCTTGTCATTACCGTCACTTCACAATTTGCCAAGCTGAATTCCATTCCACACTCTTTTACTTCCTCATTCCATTCTTGTAGTTGTTTCTGTACTTCATCTTCCTTCCCCCCCCCCCCCCATACTATCAAGTCATCATCAAACATCATGGCTTTCATTCTTTCCTCCCCGAGTTTTCCTGCCACTTTGTTCATGATCATTTCCATTACCATTACAGATAGTAATGGTGAAAGGGCACTCTCCTGCTTCACTCCCATTTTGTATTATCTTTCCATCATCTGTGGTATGGCGAAGATTAAGTCTATTGTAGACCTCTATTCCATAAATCTGCCCTGTACCTCTCGCCAACTTCTTTTCAATTTATTTCTTAGTCTCTTTTCCAGAATCTTCTGGTATATTTGTGTACAGTGGCACGTCAGTGTTATCCCCCTATAATTTGTACACCTCTTCCTGTCTCCTTCTCTTGAATACAGATATTATAACTCCTTTTTTTCCCAGTCTTCCGGTAACTTGTACTGCTTCCAAACCACTCTCAGCACCTTGTTTAACAAATTGTATACCTACTTCACCTGCTGCCCCCTATCATGTCTACAGTCAATTCATCCACACCTTATGCTTTTCCTTGTTTCATCCTCTTTAATGCATCCTCCACTTCTTTCCACGCTAGACCACCTTCTTTCTCTTCTTTTATTTCTTCCTGCTCCTCTCTTTCACTCTCATTCCTTTTCTCTTCCAGGTTGAACATTTTCTCAAATTATCTCATCCATGGTTCCTTTTCTTCCTCTTCTGTTTTAACATTCTTCCTTCTTCATCTATCATACTAACTTCTTGTCTTTTCTCTCTCCTTCTGTTTCTTAATTGGCTATATAACACCTTCTTAATTACTCTCACGTCCCGTACCAGCATTTCCGTCCATTTTTTGCATATAATCCTTCCTGCATTCCCGTATAACTAGCTTTGCTCTTTTCTTCTTCTCCCTATATTCTTCCTTTGTTTCCTCATTTCTATTCTTTAAACTCCTTCTGAGTGCTTTATTCATCTCTTCTCCTGCTTCCTTCACCCTGTCGTTCCATCAGGGAATCTCCTTCCACTTCCTCTTATTACTTGTCTTCCCACATACCTCCTCTGACACTCTCACCAGACTGTTCTTAAATTGTTATAGTAAAGTTTATTAAATCAGTCTATTTAATATTTTTTAATTTCATTATCAAGAAATTTATTTCAAAAATATCAATTCTATGTTTGGCGTTTTTGCTTAGAGCTACATTTAAAACAAGTGTAACTGGAAAGAAAACTAATAAAATATTTCCTAAAAGTCCGTATTCAAAAACTTTAGAAAAAACTTCCCAAAAATTAATATTGTGCGCCCAAAAATCAGTCCAAAAGATGGTCCAAACTGGTACAAAATGAATCTTTAGTCTCAATCAATGCTGCTAAAGGAATATAATTTATTGTAAAGTTGTCAGAAGTGAAAGGAATGACCAACTATGGTCATTTTGATGCAGTCCTGAGACACTTAACCTTCAATATGGCTCACATGATAAACAAGTTGTTAAGATAGTGTGTTAGCTGATACACACTAGGAGTATTCGGGTTGCGTCTCACCTAGTATGGGGCAGCTGACCCAGCCTGTGGACTTGTTTTCCACCTCCATGTGACGCAACTTGTAGAGCTCGTCTATGTTTGGGCCAGAATGGAAAGTAACACTTGACACCTTGTTCTGAAAAAAATGTGACATGGGAACGTTATTAAATAGTAGGGGTGTGTGCAACACTTTGACTTTGCTTCAAAAACTTAAAAGCTTCAAATTTAAATCAATAGTAAAATTCCAGTTTGGACAGTTACAAAGCTCTGCCAATAATAATATTTAAAATAAACACACATTTATGTCCAGTTATTGTCATTTTATACTGTTATTTACATCACAAATTAAGGTTCACATGACAAAAATCTTAAGTAGTTAAATTACTTGCGAAAACAATGAAATATGTTAAATCGCATTTGCAATAAAATATTTCTAAAATTATATATTTTACCAAAAGTTATACAATCATAAAACATGTATTTTTTTACATAGAATAAATATTTCTTTAAATATTTGAATTTCAATTTGGCTTTGGGAATATTTCATATTTTCCAGTTTTGCTCTGCCTCAAATTGAAAACGTGGACCTTGAAAAACTTTTCTTGGTGTTAAATGTAACAACACTGGTGATTGGTTGGTTATAACAGTAACA
Organism: Timema shepardi; assembly: GCA_902151425.1. Lineage (NCBI taxonomy): Eukaryota > Metazoa > Arthropoda > Insecta > Phasmatodea > Timematidae > Timema > Timema shepardi. Next base: position 58,106 of record CABFVX010003119.1, read on the forward strand.
ACACTGGTGATTGGTTGGTTATAACAGTAACAACACTGGTGATTGGTTGGTTATAACAGTAACACCACTGGTGATTGGTTGGTTATAACAGTAACACCAATGGTGATTGGTTGGTTAAAACAGTAACACCACTGGTGATTGGTTGGCTACAACAGTAACAACACTGGTAGTTAATTGGCTATAACAGTAACAACACTGGTGGTTTGTTGGCTATAACAGTAACAACACTGGTGATTGGTTGGGTATAACTATAGCCCCATCAAAATAGTTTTATTTTTAGTTAAATTTCGTTTTTCAAATCTCATTTTTCGGTGTTATTTTGTGTTTTTTCAAATTTACATGTTATCTAAGGTGGTTTAAGTATTATTTACATATTGAAACAATGTATACAAAATTAAAATCTATTATTGAGACTTTATGAATTTTCTTTAAAATTCTTTGTCAAGTTTGTCTGCATATTTAACAATTTTGTAGACTAATGTTAGCTTACACTACAACAAAATACTAATCAAGCTACAGCATGGTCAAAATTTCTTCTTAATTTCGTATTTAAAGCTTTTTTTTTTATAAAAGCGGTGCTATTTCGTTTATAGGAGGATTTTGTGTAATAAGACAATATTGTTTTATTTCGTTTTTTAAAAACGTTGTAAATCATTTCTAAAAACTATAAAAGGAAAAAGTACTTGACTCCATCTTTGTGTGGCACTTTTTGCTTTATTACGTCTCACCATTTTTACGGGGATCTAGCTTTAACACACACTTACACTGCAAACTCGCAGAAAAGTATGATGCACTATTTTAACTAGAGTTGGGCCCCTTAAATTCTTAAGGAGATTTGAGGATTTGATGAAATACTGGACTTAAAAAATCATGATTTCTTTCAAAATTTAAAATGGGAATTTGTTTTCGAGCTTCATTACTATTTATTGATGGTTCAGCCCCAACTTAATTATTGGAAAAACTTAACAACCAGACCCCAAACCATTAATTCAACACTTAAATGAATGTATGAATGTTAACATTTAGAATTAATTTTTTTTACCACCCCGTCTTTCTACCTATTCAGGTTATACGAATATATGATAGCAACTCTAATGGGGTATGGATGAGGAAGGAAGCATTTTAGAAGTTGTACATCCGCATTTTCGTGCAAGGAGAGTGGGAAACTATTTAGGGAAAACCACCCTCAGTAAAACAAACTTGGATTCAAACCCCGATCTTCCCGTCACTCAGCAGGCCGGTCTGACATGAGAATGATGCCTTAGACCATTTGGCCACTGAAGTGGATTCACATTTAGTTAGTATTTATATTTTCTACTATTCTGTTACATTCATATCTACTCTTTGGGTTTGAATTCCAGATTTGGAATTCTAGGGTAAAACGAAGAATAATTTTCGTAAAATAGTGTATTCGACCCATCTAATGTAGAATGTAGTAAATAAAGTGCCTAAAGGTTTGTTAAAATAAGTGCTTAAATAAACATAATAGAATTGTAAAAAATGAAATACATATGCTATTGAAAATACACTAAAACACATTTAAAAACAGTTCAATATATGATGTGACATCGCTGCCTCCATTTAATAGGCAGCCCTTGAGCTAAAATGTTTTTCCAAGCATGTTCCGACATTGATAGCTGAGAATTGGAACAACAGCCAATGGCAGCAATGGCGGAATGTTCAAACAAAGGTCAAGAGTTTCCATTGTAAAGACAAACCATTATCTTAGGATCAAGAGTATTCCATTTTAATGACATTTATGAATGATTTGTGTCCTTACCGCCAGGTCTCGGCAGTTGTCTATGTGGATGTATACCATCCTGGGGTATGCCTGGGAGGCGCAGGTGATGGTGATGCTCTTGGTCTTGTTCCTGCAACATTCGATAAGACGTAACGTCGAGGGTAGAATGATACCGACAACACTACAGAGAAACTCCTGTGTGTTATCTCAACATAATATTGACAACACTACAGGGAAAATATAATTCCAACATTCCAGTAGTTGGCTATCCAGCACAACCTGGGGATGGAAGGACCGAACAAGAGACAGACAGACAGACAGACAGACAGGGAACTTCACACTTGAAGGCTACAAAGGGGAAAGGTGGAAGTCACATTAAACACATTTTCCAGGGCAGTGACTTTTATATATAAAACCGAAAAAGACTCCCAGCTAGTACTTTAAAAAAATATATATAACTATGACAAAGACCGCTTTTAACCATAATCTCAAGTGCATTGTAAAGGTCTCCAGATTGTATAACAGATGGTAGCACTTACTCGATTTGATTTAAAATTTCATCTCACCCCTATTTCCCTTGTACCCTCCAATTTATAGCTCATATTTCTACATATTAAAGAGACACCTTAAAAACAAAGAGCAAGAAAGATGTGAGTATTTAAAGCACCAACATTTGTTATATTAATGAAATCAAACTAAATTTAGGTTAGATATTTATAATTTATTTAAATGTTAACAACAACTTTAATCCAATAAGAGATGTGTGAATATAGAGGCCTTTAAGACAAGACAAAATAATCATGGTATCTGGAGGGAGATGGAGGTTAGATTGCCCGACTTGCCACTAGGGGTCATTGAGTCAACGCGCAATAGCGAGGGTCATCAGCCTGTCTTTATCTTATATCCAGTCAACATGTGCCGGAGGAGCGGTTTGGCGAAATTTGGCGAGAGCTTGGTGAGTTGAACATGTGTTGTAGCTATCGTAGTTAACATTACAAAATGAGCCAATTTAATTTGTTACTTTGTGGGTGGAATGCCAAGTTGTCATTTATTTTTTTATTTAGCACCACGTCTTACTACCCGTTCGGGTTGTACGCTTAAGTACGAATTACACTAATGGGTTTGGAAGGTTGAATATAGAGGAAGTGAACCCACATTTGGTCAAGTTATTGTTCTACTCAATATTAATAGGGGTGTTTGCGGGTTGTAAGGGTGTCTGACTCAGAACCGGGAGGAGGTTCAGGGTCATGTAACGAGGGAAAGATTCTGCTAAGGTACTTCCCTGTTAAGAGCAGTCGGGACAGGCTCCCCTGTGGGAACGACAAAGAGCTCCAGGCCTCACCTGTCTTCATCCCCAGACTCCCAGAATGTCTCGGTGGAGCTATCGGTAAGGCTCCCCACCATGGCTTGGCGACTTGACGCCTTGATGTCCACACCCGGCGTCAAATCCTTCAAGGTCTCCACACAGCTCGTCACCAGCTGTGTCACAACAGTACTCTAGGTTAGGGACACAGGACGAGGAAACATGTAAGAACATAACAGCCACGTTCGATCCGGGTAAGATCACTTGGACACAATGTTCATTACCAGTACATTTAATATTTGTTGGCATTTAAAGAAACATCAAATAAACTAATAAAAAATCAATTCTTAATTTTTCAGTTTTGTTCAATACCAGAACTTCCAGAAATCCCAGAGCTAAGAACCAAGGCTTCAAAAATAGTGATGTTAAAATCTATATAAATTCTTTCAATGCCAGTAGGACTTGAGGTTATGAAGTTTCACAGTGTGCGATGATTCACGCAGGAGTACGTCGACTAATGACTCACTCGCATGTTGTCTGATGACTCACCTGTGAGTATGTTGACTGATGACTCTCGTGCATGCTCAGACTGACGTCATCTTGCTCCTCCTCTGACCGTGACAAGATCTTACTGATGTTACTGAACACGTGACTCCTAAACACACAACATCACATCACTAGGTCTCTACATATCTGTGTGTATGAGTGTGAGATGAGAGTCAGTGATATAACTGACCGGTGCAGGAACATGTGGTCAGCCTGGGTGAACCTGAGACCCCAGCAGCGTATGGCCATCTGTTGCAGACCAGACCCCATGGGCAGCAGCAACATGAGGTCTGCTATGGTTTGCAATAGGCTGTGGAAGGTACTGGGGAGTGGGTGGACCGCCTCTCCCGCAATGCTGATGTCACTGAGAGGATGCTCACAGACTCCTTGGTTGTTTTCCTGGGACACAAATAAACAGGTTGGTTGGACTCCCCGCCAGAGACTCTGACCAATAGTGTGATCAGGAGGTCCCAATCGTTCATAGTACCTTAGTTCTAGTACCTTAAGTATAGTCAATATAAATCAGTAATTTTTATAGTATTTCAATCAAAGAGTTGGCTGGTGTTGTTAGAAGAGGTAGATGTTTTTAGAAGAGGTCAGTGTTGTCAGAAAACGTTGATGTTGTCAGAGGAGGTCAGCATTGTCAGTGGAGCTCAAAGTTGTCAGAGGAGCCCAGCGTTGTCAGAGGAGCTCAGAAATGTCATTGTCAGAGGAGGTCAGCATTGTCAGAAGAAGTCAACATTGTCATTGTCAGAAGAAGTCAGTGTTGTCATTGTCAGAGGAGCTATGCATTATCATTGTCAGAGGAGGTCAGCATTGTCAGAAGAAGTCAACGTTGTCATTGTCAGATGAGGTCAGCATTGTCAGAAGAAGTCAGCGTTGTCATTGTCAGAGGAGGTCAGCGTTGTTGGAGGAGGTCAGCGTTGTTGGAGGAGGTCAGCGTTGTTGGAGGAGGTCAGCGTTGTTGGAGGAGGTCAGCATTGTCGGAGGAGGTCAGCATTGTCAGAGGAGGTCAGCGTTGTTAAGTGAGGTCAGCGTTGTTAAGTGAGGTCAGCGTTGTTATGTGAGGTCAGCGTTGTTAGGTGAGGTCAGCGTTGTTAGGTGAGGTCAGCGTTGTTAGAGGAGGTCACCATTATTAGAGGAGGTCAGCGTTGTTAGAGGTCAGCATTGTTAGGTGAGGTCACCGTTGTTATGTGAGGTCAGCGTTGTCAGTGGAGCTCAAAGTTGTCAGAGGAGCTCAGCGTTGTCATTGTCAGAGGAGGTCAGCATTGTCAGAAGAAGTCAATGTTGTCATTGTCAGAAGAAGTCAGCATTGTCGTTGTCAGAGGAGGTCATTGTTGTTAGGGAAGGTCAGCGTTGTTAGGTGAGGTCAGCGTTGTTAGAGGAGGTCAGCATTGTTAGAGGAGGTCAGCGTTGTTAGAGTAGGTCAGCGTTGTTAGGGAAGGTCAGCGTTGTTAGAGGAGGTCAGCGTTGTTAGGTGAGGTCAGCGTTGTTAGAGGAGGTCAGCGTTGTTATAGGAGGTCAGCGTTGTTAGGTGAGGTCAGCATTGTTAGAGGAGGTCAGCGTTGTTAGATGAGGTCAGCGTTGTTAGGGAAGGTTAGCGTTGTTAGGTGAGGTCAGTGTTGTTAGGTGAGGTCAGCGTTGTTAGAGTAGGTCAGCGTTGTTAGAGTAGGTCAGCGTTGTTAGAGTAGGTCAGCGTTGTTAGAGTAGGTCAGTGTTGTTATGTGAGGTCAGTGTTGTTAGGTGGGGTCAGCGTTGTTAGGTGAGGTCAGCATTGTTAGGTGAGGTCAGTGTTGTTAGGTGAGGTCAGCATTGTTAGAGGAGGTCAGCGTTGTTAGGTGAGGTCAGCGTTGTTAGGTGAGGTCAGCATTGTGGACCTTACAATGCGTTGTTCCACTAACCGTTTCCTCCTTCTTGTCCAGCTGTTTCTCTTCTCCTCCCTCTCCATCATGATCGGCAGGAGAGGGTGTAAGAGCCGCCACAAACCACCACAGCAGATCATGTAGACACGTGGGTTGTGTCACGCTGCGTAGAAGCCAGTTCAATGCCTGGGAACAACCACTGGCATGACAATTATAGATAGAAAACATGGTTGACATTTTGACATTTCAGGTTAAGTTCAAAATTACTCATGTGATTGTCTCATTATATATTATAAGACAAATTAGGTGCTAAGTAAGCTTTGGTTAAGAGCCACCACGATTATTTATGTAAAAAATAATAATTAAATTACTTAAATGGCTAATTTTGTTGTAAATTATAGGCCCTAATAGAGTACACTATGAATACACTACAGAAAGTTTTGTGAAACAAGAACACTCCACATCTGATGACCTGAATTACACTAATACTCCACATCTGGTGACCAGTATTACACTAATACTCCACATCTGGTGACCTGTATCACACTAATACTCCACATCCGATGACCCATATTACACTAATACTCCACATCTGGTGACCAGTATTACACTAATACTCCACATCTGGTGACCAGTATTACACTAGTACTCCACATCTGGTGACCTGTATCACACTAATAATCCACATCCGATGACCCATATTACATTAATACTCCACAACCAATGAGAGACCTGCATGGCATACACCCGGCACGTGGCTTTCCGGAGAGCTTGTCTCATGGCAAGCTGCAGTGACTCCAGATTGTGCTGTTGAAACATGAAATTGAGGACTGGACGGTTGAGAAGTTCCTTGCCCTGATCTGGCTGACAGGATGATGACACGATGGCTGACTGGTCCATACTAGGGACAAGTTTCTGTAGCGCTGCCGAAGGGTAACAGAGCAGTGAAGAGCCTCCATCTGCAAGATAGTGGCTTGGTGACATTACTCTGCCTCCACATTACAACTAGGACTTCAAACAGACAGTCACAGGTCACTTTACCGGTGGCCATCTCGCCGCTGCTGTTGTTCCGCTTGCGCATCATGATGTACCTCCCGTCTCCCTCTCGTCTGCTCCAAGGAACCCCATTGGTGCCCATGGAGATGGAACGGTGAAAGGTTCGACTCTTGGAGCCCTCTCCTTCACCATCACTCTGGGGGCTGTACGATACGGGCTGTCAACATTACACAAATTGTACGTCAAACGGCCATCGTCCTATCGGGTGCATACAGATTGTTTTTTTTATGGAGACTCACCCTAGTGTTGTCAGAGGTGAGCAGATCATTTCCATTGATTCCTGGTTCCTGCTGTTGAAGGAGTGTCTCCTCCAGGAACTTCTGTTCATCTCTCGAGGGGTGAACCCCCAGTGCTTGCAGACACATGAGTGGCCCCACAGGAGGCGGAAAGGGCCCGCTGGGCTCAGGAGGACTGTAATTCTCCGCCACAGCAGGCATACTTCCCTGCCCGTGAGTCGGGAGTCCTGATCCTGCTGCACTCACCAACTCCAGTAGGAACATCGCATTGTTCTTCATCACAATGTGAGTCTCCTGCGACGAGGCACTCGCCGTCGGAGACATAAGTTTAGACGATGACATTAGGGTCGCTGTCGTCTTCCTCCTAGATATACTGTTCTTCCTGCCCCCTGTCCCGCTCGCTTTATCCTTGCCCGGCACCCCAGAGTGCCTCTTGGAGCGCAGATACTTTTCTCGACAGGTGTCACAAACCAAGTACCAGGAGCTTCCACCGACTCCCCCATCCCCGCAGTTCCCAGCCCACCCTACGCAGAAGTTGCCCCCACTGTTGTATCCCTTACCCCCTGCATGCCCACCGCAGCCAGGGTGGGCCTGCCTCATGTGGTAGGTGACAGGATGAGGGTACATGTTGCCGCACAGCTCGCAGGCCGTTTCACGCTCTATCCCTGCACCAGGCCCCAACATGGCCGCATCACCCAGGAGGTTGACCCGTCCCATCGGCTTCCACTCCTTCTTCTTCCTGCTCCCATTCCCCTTCTTGGGGACGTAGGCTGACCCCACCTCCCTCTCCACATTCACCCTGAGTTCCTTGGCTTCAGACGCCTTGCTCTTCTCGGCCGGTTTCCTGATGGCGCGCACTGGAGCGATGGGACTGGGGAGGACGACGTTCTGGACAATGCCTCTGAGACAATTGGAACTGAGTTCTTCCCACAGGAACACTAACGCTTTGAGTGCCGGGGGCAGCACTGTCACCGTGTGATAGGAGGACTCTGGCAAGGCCTCCTCCTTGATGATAGACTCCCCTTGCTGCTTTTTAGATCTGTTCCTGTTGGCATTGGCGTTGGCGGCTGAGCGCGTGAGAGTCTCCAGAGTAGCTGGTTGTATGTGGAGATAGTTCCCTGCGGTGCTCACCTCCACAGAGTGCCTCTGACGAGCTCGCTGCTCCTTGGTCAGTTCGGAACAGACGCTTGTCCTCGGGTGTCATTGAGTGCTGTCTTGTCACCACAAGGGCCCCTTGCTTAGGGAGACCCGGGTGAAACTTTAGGAACGAGGCACATGCCATGGCGTCATGCACCACCCCCTCGTGCCAGAGGAAGGCCGCGAAGATGGCACGGAGGCTTTCTGCCACTGATGGACTGACAGCCTCTTTCACAGGCTCCTTATTGAGGGAGAGACCTCGGGTCACAGGAACCGAACCAGCCGGTGGGGGGGCTGCCGGGGACATGGCTCTCTTGGACCTCCCCTTCGGGGGCCCACTGGCTCTATCTTTGCGCCCCAGTTTAGGGGAGAGGCGTTGCTGCTGGTCATCCTTCAGGCCACTGGCGCCAATACTAAAGTGCCCCTTTATGGAGCTAGCTGCACTCTCTGGACTGGTCTGGGTTCCTGTCTGGGTGACAGCCCTTGGAATGTTGCCCAATGGATCCTACACAAAAACACAATCACACTGTATTCGCAAGTTTTTAGTGTTGCTAGTGTTAGAGGTCTAGTAGTTGGTGTTGGGTTGCAATAGTTAATGTAGCAAGTGTTTAGTTGTAGTAGTTAAGTGTTGCTAGTGTTAGGGCTCTAGTAGTTAGTGTTGTAAGTGTAAGGCTACAGTAGTTAGTGAATCCTGAGAAGTAATGAGATGGAGTTTGACCTGTTCCTGCTTCCTGGGCGTGTCGGGTGTGCTGTTAGGACTGCCCTCAGAGCGGAGTTGGAGGGAGCTGCAGCTCGGAGAAGGCGAGAGGTCCCTGGTGTTGGGCGACTGAGACAGATCTCGGGTCAGACTGCTCACTAGAGCACTCGTGTCACTCTGAGTGGACCCTCTTCGTTGGGAGGCCGTGCTGTGCTGGGAGTCGATCATTGCTCCACCTGACACTGAGACACGCAGAGAGTGAGGGAGAGGAACAGGACACTGAGACACACAGAGAGTGAGGGAGAGGAACAGGACACTGAGACACACAGAGAATAAGGGAGCAGAACAGGACATTGAGAGACACAGTGTGATGGACAGGAACAGACACTGAGAGACATAAAGAATAAGGGAGCAGAACAGGACATTGAGTCATACAAAGAGTGAGAGACAGGAACAGGATGGTTTCCCTAATTTTAATAAAGCTTTAGTAATAAGCTACACACCTTTACCCATTTTGGATTGCGCGAATGGGTAGTAAGACCCAGTGTAAAAGTAGCAAGAAAACAATTTGAATATAAACTATATTATTTAATTTAAAGAGCAGTTAAGATGCGGCAGAATAGAAGAGCAAATTTCATTTTGGGTCTTATCTTCCTTCTCGAACTGAGTACCCCCACCACTTTATTACTTCCACCACCCTGGCATGTGTCACTCTTTTGGTCGATTGGTTTTCTGTATTCTGAATGACAAACAAAACAGAGACTGGTCGGCCGCCTCTACCTGAAGTTTTAGGCTCACAAAGTGTTTGAATAAAGGCTACATTGAATAAGTTTTGTTACTATATATTTTATTATTATTAGCATCGCGTCTTACTACCCGTTCGGGTTATACGCACTTACGCTAATGTGTAATAGTAGGGTGATGGTGAGATGAAATGGAGGACCTACAGTTTAACGTGGAATCCGAACCACGGTGGAGGCCTGGCATTCCTCACATTAACAAGATGTCTTGTCAGAGGTGAAGGAAGGGATTGGTTATCAGATAAATCTGTGCCGGGACCGGAGATTGAACCCCGGCCGCCAGCATAGAAGTCTGACACCTTACCCACAGACCACCAGGTCACCATTTATTTAAAGTGGTTTATCATATTTAACGTAATACATTTCTTTTTATATTTTAACCAACACTTTATCTATGTTGATATCCCTTGTGCTGACTATAGTAAAGGTCCTGGTTTCGATACCATGTAGAGTCGTTAATTTAACTTCAGTAAACTGTGATATATGTCATAGCTAAAAGCTAGTTTGTAAGTCATGTGCGGATATAATCCTTGTTTTCATAAATTGCATGTTGAAAATCCCCAATGAAAAAAAAAATTAAATGATATATTTTATGAAATAATATTGATGTAAGTTCACTTTCTAGCTTGCAAAGATTTTTTTTTAAGACTCAGAAAAAAAATACATCTGAAATATTCTAACTGGTCCTATGGACAAGTTTCAAGGCCATTAGTGTTGTCCTGTCAAAGGAACAATAGGATTACTGCCAACTGAGTCTCGGGTTCACCGAGAAACCTCCCTTCTCTCTTGGCTTGAGTAGGTGTGGTGGGGGTTTCCACCCCTATCTTGTATAAACCTACATTTATGTAACTAATGACCGATTTCTAGCTGAGGGAAAAGGTTTACGTGAATAAAAAAATTATATTTGTAAATTACAAACAAAACTTAAGATGGTATTTATTTTTTTAATCCAACCATTTTCAAAAATGCATATTTTGAATTAATTTTAAAAATATATGCATAAAAAATTAATTATATAATTTAATATATATTTAGAAAAGTGTCTATACAGTCATAATAAAAAAACCAAAAAAAACATCATTATTGGTTCATCTAGAATTTAGGTCGCAAATCAGTCATTTTTACTGTGTATTAGTAGCTATGCGACCGCACCTTAAAAACTAAACTATATCTACCCAACAATCTGAGACAATCTAAATGGAATGCTGAAAAAACTAAAATATTGACAAAATACTTAATAAAATAACAATCACTATTTTAGTAAATAAAACAATAGTTTATAAATAGTACAGACGTTCATATCTATTTTAAAAAACAAGTTTCTTCAATCAACATTAGTTAAACAGCTTGATTAATACAGTTACTAATTATATTAAACTAAGCAATGTGTAAAAAAAATTAGTCTTAGGTTCAGTTCACATGGACGACACCAGTGCACTGTGTTGTTACAGCCGTGGCGAGCTGTGCCTATTTACCTTGTGTTATAGGCTATAAATACAGAAAAGAAACTCAACCATGCATTTGACTCATTATTTTATGATTCACAACACAAAACTAAAAAAACATATCCAAGCATTAAAAAATGACATGCCAAGCGTTATTTTTTTAATTTTGTCTTTATTAAGTGAATTAAGCTTAATAACATATTTACTTTTTACATTTACTTCTATTGGCTAATATTTTTGGAGTTCAATATTACAAATGTCATTTATAGGACTTCTTTAGCACTCTTGTTTACAAAAGAATCCTAAACACAGCACTGGCAGTCACTGCACTTAGTTTGTAAAGTCTACCACACTCTCAGGTGGGGTTTTCTAGAATTGACATTATAATCACTATTGCGTGTCTACAAGTATTTGCATCAGTTGAAATTTGACACAACAAAGTGTCGGTGTCCTGGCGGTCTAGGGGTAAGGTGTCGGACTTCTGTGCTGGCGGCCGGGGTTCAATCCTCGGTCCCGGTACAGATTTATCTGATTACCAAATCCTTCCTTCACCTCTGACAAGACATCTTGTGAATGTGAGGAATACCAGGTCTCCACCGTGGTTCGGATTCCACGTTAAACTTTAGGTCCTCCATTTCACATTAGCGTAAGTGCGTATAACCCGAACGGGTAGTAAGACGCGGTGCTAATAATAATAATAATAATAATAATAATAATAACAAAGTGTCTACATGTTATCCATGTAAACAGTTTAATCAAACACAATGACTTCTTAAAAGAACAACAAAAGTACTTCATAAAATATATACAGAATGATACTAGTGAGAACCACCACTCAACTATGAAACAATTCCACCAACAAAATTCCAGCTTCCTATTAATCAAGTGATGATGACACTTGACACAGATACTTCTAGAAAAAAAAATATATTTGGAAATGGCACACATGTACTAATTACTAATGCAAACACTGTCATGCATCATCAGCGAACATTCAGTGATGCAACAAGCCAAAGAATGATACAGCTCTCATCATGCCTAGCACCAATGTTCTGATGAAACAACATCTTAAGGACTACACACTTCTTCTCTCCTACTCACCAGACATCAACAACTGTTTCGTATGACACCCGCAAGTACTACTCAAAGCGTGGGGACATCTAGTTCCCGCTTGATATTAAGTAAGCCACGGTGGAATAACCAATATTCAGCTTATGTAAGTGTCTGAACTGACAAAATAAATTGCCCAAAAGTTGATTAGAGTTCAACATATGAATTCGAGGTTCAAACCCAACCAAGGGCTTTGAGATAGTTATTTATTGTGCACCATTTATCAACGGTGAAATGTGGATTTACCCTTTCACATTGTCACATTGAAAAATTAACGGCCGGGGACTGCATATTGTGCCTGCCCCTAGTCTTGAGTTAGATTATATGTCAGATGAAGCTACAGCAGACCTAGCAAGCCGGTAGTGGGAAATATATGGCTTGAATAAAAAACTGGCCCGGGATATAGGCTGGAAACAGTAAATGATGATGATGATGATGAGTTTATCCCTCTTAATGCCACATCTATATCGTATTTATGCGCAAAGTATGTCAGCTCTTTTTAAAGTTTTGTATGTTTATAATATCAAGGCTATTTCACCCTTTTTTGCAAAGTTGTAAAAGAAAAATTTCCAAACTGTTATTTATGAAGTGATTTTTCAGATTGTTCTATCATTTTTATATAAATATCCTGATATATAATAATAAATGAATATTCTCATCCTAGTAACATACTATACTCCTACGCTATCTATAGACTACCTACAGAACTAGCGCAAGTCTTTAAAAACAATATTATCTCATGGCAATTTTAAGGGTAGAAGGTGGAGCTGATAAGAGTGACTCATGGCACTTTTGACAGTAGAAGGCGGTGCCGATATTATCGAATCATGGCACTTTTAATGGTAAAAGGTGGAGCCGTCAGATTGATTTGTGGCACTTTTGATGGTAGGAAGCAGAGCGAAGTCGGACCGACAAACGCTCGCAATGAAATCGTCAAGAATGTAATATTAACTTAATACAAATATAAACTGACAAGATCTGGAAAATTGTGAGATGAGTGGCGTGGAACTGAACCAAAACTTCACTGTGTGAGGTTTATATTTACAACAATTATTTTCCTTACAAATAGTTTGTTGTGGAAACAGCATTGGGTGTGTGTGAAATATGTCCCTAGCGAGTTAGAGAGAGAGAGAGAGCAGTATTTGCAGGTGTCGTAGAGGTGTTGCCACCTACCTAGCGGGGACAGACCAATACTACGAGGGGACCCGCACGGCTGAGAACTGCTGCTGGCGCTATCGTGCTGGAGCAATCTTAGTACAGGTCTGCCACCTGGTGGAAACTCTCAGTATTAAACTACATCTCCTATGGACATCACTGGCAGATCATCAACACAAAATTGCTAGGCAAACTCAATATATTATTCTAAAATATTAAGACAAATGAACAAATGTGCATTTTTCCGTGTATTTCAGCAGTAATTTATAATTTTTACCCCTTCCTCTTACTAACCATTCGGGTTATGCAGAGATTACGCTAAAGTGTTAGGGTTGAGGGAGGTCAGATTTAAAGGATGTGTACCATAATTTGCATGGAGGGAGTGTAGAAAACCCTCTAGGAAAAACCAACCTCAGTACACCCCACTGGGATTCAAATCCTGATCTCCCCATTGTGTACAGTTTAGTCTATTGCGAATGTGATGCCTTAGAGTAGGGGTTTTCAACTTAAAAGTGCCAGAGGGCCCCAATTTAATCCACAGGTCGATTCTAGTGATGGGCTGCAGCATAAGCGACTGAGGGGTAGAAGGAAATAAGTCTCACCCAGATACAAACGTTATTATTAAAATAGAACGCAATTAGGTTTACTGTCGAATGAACATCAGTTAGAGCTTTCATGAATTTTTCCAAATGCGAATTAAAACTTCCCATTTCTCGGCTAAAAATATCAATTTTACTCCAGAAGATTAGATTCACAAGAAACTTTGCAGGCCACTAGTTAAAAACCCCTGCCTTAGACCATTCAACCACCGAAGAATTTATTTTTTTATATATATTTTGTATTAAAAAACAATATTTTTAACTTCTGCATTTTAAGCAATTCAAGGGCCTGATGCAATAAAACTAAATTTTAACAAGAGACAGGCACATGTTGTTAAAATTAATCTCCGAAACTTGCATTAGTGGTCACATGGTATAAGGTGTCAACTCTTGCAACATAATAGATCGCCAATGACAAGGAGGTTGGGGTTCGAGTCCCAAGAAAGTGTATTGAGAGGTTTTTTCCCCTGAATGGATTCCCACTGCCTCCCCACGCAAGTGCAGATACATTCTCTCTTAATCTTACCCTCTTCATCCCTACCCTATTAGTATATCTTCTCAGCTCACCAGTGCGCGATATTCCTGTTTAATAATCAAACAATCTGCTTTGGTGGCCGCATGGTCTAACACGATAATCTCGCAGTAGACTCGACTGCAGATGACGGGGTGATCGAGGTTCAAATCTCAACCAGGTGTACTAAGAGCGTTTTTTTCCAAAATGGTTTTAACTCTCCCTTCACACAAATATGGGCGCAGTTCATCTAGATACAACCTTCATAGTACAGTAGCCCCATGGCTTCTTTGGTGTTGACTGACAGCTCACAGCTGACTTCTGACGATCAACATTTAGGTATATACCTAAATTTTGACTGTCGGAAGTGACAGCTGCTAAACACATGTTTTTGCAGATCATTTGGTTCGGCGTAGAGATCCATAATTTGGTCTGGTAACTTTTCAAAGCTTTTAGCTGTCAGTCAGCACCAAAGAAGTCATGAGGCTACTGTACCTAAGCCATTAATGTAATTAGTACATAAGTGTATAACCCGAATGGGTAGTAAGACGCAGTACAAAAAATAATTCAAACAGAGTTACTAGACTGTTAAATGAGGTAATAATAATAATAATAATAATAATGGGATGTCCGGGCGACACCACTCGCAGCCCAGTTTGCAGACATATTAGCCAGTACTAATAGATCGTTGCCCAGGGGACGCCAGAATGTACTAATCATACATCTTGTCCTTAGAGGTACTTTTCATGTCTCGATGAGGTGATTTTATGATGATAGTGAATATGACTTGGTGGAGCCGACGAGGCTCTTAACCTAACTTAAACCTGATCAACCAAAAACCATGGTGACCTTGGGAATTATTCCTCTTTTCGAGGATAATCCCCCCGTACCAGCCTGGAATCAGATCCAGGAGCTCTGACCACAATAGCAGGAGAGAGGTTGTTAAAAGAGATAATATGTTAACATCTAAAACAATGCAGCACCTGCTGGCGAACCGGTGAGGAACACATCATCATTAGTAACAATAGCGAGAGGAAACAATGAATGCATACAAGATACAACTTAGATCAGTTTATGATTATCAATCTCTTTAAGGAAAACCTCTTTTCCCATTTTGAGGCACACTTTGTATATATTGAAAGAAGTTACAGGAAAGGTAGTTAGAACACATATAAACAGGAACAAAAACAATATGGCTTTTACAATGAAAAGAAGAGTTTAGTTCACACTTTACACTGTTGCCATTGGATGAAGTGATTATGACTGCCTCTTGAAGGAAATAGATTGTTACCGCCCAGTCCCCCGACCTAGGTTTCATTCTATCGTAACTAATCAAGAGGGAGTGTCAAGTTTCATTTCCCATTTCCCCCTCAGAATGAAACCTAGGTCAGGGGATTGTGCCGTTACGATCAATTTTCTTCAAGAAGCAGCTGTTGCCTCTTTTTACAATGGTGGCAATGTAAAGTATGAAATGTGTTCTTTTTATTGTAAAATACATATTGTGTTTGTTCGTTATCTTTCCTGATTATAAAGTGAGCTTAATTCAATAACTGGTACAATTTGAGGTCCTTGATGCCATATTTTACACAAGGTCATCCCCAAATAAATTTTGGGCTGTAATGGTTGCAAACAACAAGGCAAACACAATACTTAAAATAAATATCTATTAAAGTTATACTTCAAAGTAAGTGTAAATAAAGAAACAAATCTATAATTTGTGTTTCAAACTGAGTTCAAAGATGTTTTCACATTGAGACCCGAATCGTTTAATAATAATAATATTAATATGATGGTGCTACGTGTGCGTCAGTGGTGGCACGAAGCAGGTGGCGAGGAAAGGCCCAGCTTTATGAGACCAAATCCCACCCCATTTCGCCATTCATAGTCAACGTAACAAGCACTTGCTATTAAGGCATGTTGTGCTGTGAATACAAGAAACATCGAGTTGGGAGGTACCATTGCAAAATAGGACCTTCCTCGGTTACCCTCCACGAGCCACCACACGTTGGGGTCCACAAACATAGTCTCAAAATTGGTCACCAGGCAATGGGGATGTTGAGGATTGCCAAAATACATGTTACGATGGTCGTGGTGTACTAACGGTGGAAGTGCGGTTCCTATTTCATTTAATGACAAAGTACATCCTTCTAAACTTGGTATATCACTTTAATTCTAATATGAGACTTGTTCTTGATTAGAAGCCTGGTATTCTACTCCCCACATAACACCAGATTTGTGGACTCCAGCCTGTATGTCTTAACACCAGACATACATATGGAGCAAGACATATCTTAACACCAGACAGACACAGACAGTTGTACGGAGCAAGACATGTCTTAGCACCAAATAAATAGACACAGACAGTTGTGTGGAGCAAGACATATCTTAACACCAGACAGACACAGACAGTTGTACGGAGCAAGACATGTCTTAACACCAGACAGACACAGACAGTTGTACGGAGCAAGACATGTCTTAGCACCAAATAAATAGACACAGACAGTTGTGTGGAGCAAGACATATCTTAACACCAGACAGACACAGACAGTTGTACGGAGCAAGACATGTCTTAACACCAGACAGACACAGACAGTTGTACGGAGCAAGACATGTCTTAGCACCAAATAAATAGACACAGACAGTTGTGTGGAGCAAGACATATCTTAACACCAGACAGACACAGACAGTTGTACGGAGCAAGACATGTCTTAACACCAGACAGACACAGACAGTTGTACGGAGCAAGACATGTCTTAGCACCAAATAAATAGACACAGACAGTTGTGTGGAGCAAGACATATCTTAACACCAGACAGACACAGACAGTTGTACGGAGCAAGACATGTCTTAACACCAGACAGACACAGACAGTTGTACGGAGCAAGACATGTCTTAGCACCAAATAAATAGACACAGACAGTTGTGTGGAGCAAGACATATCTTAACACCAGACAGACACAGACAGTTGTACGGAGCAAGACATGTCTTAACACCTGACAGACACAGACAGTTGTGTGGAGCAAGACATATCTTAACACCAGACAGACACAGGCAGTTGTAAGGAGCAAGACATGTCTTAGCACCAAATAAATAGACACAGACAGTTGTGTGGAGCAAGACATATCTTAACACCAGACAGACACAGACAGTTGTACGGAGCAAGACATGTCTTAACACCTGACAGAAACAGAGTTGTACGGAGCAAGACATGTCTTAACACCTGACAGAAACAGAGTTGTACGGAGCAAGACATGTCTTAGCACCTGACAGAAACAGAAAGTTTTACGGAGCAAGGCAGAGCCAAGAACATACAAGAAGCAGTAGACACATGGAGGGAAGCAGTGCTGGGATAATGGTGTGCGAGGGGAGTGTGTTAAACACATTCTCAAGGAACACAAGTTGTTCATTGACTGGTCCGAGTTCTGGTTGAATGTGTTTACTCTATAAGTTTATCCCGACCTAAACGTTAATTACAAACCAGTCCATTGTAGGAATATGTTTGGGAAGGTTGGATGGGAAAGATATACAAATGTGACAGCCGCACACATGCTGAACCAATAAGTAATATCAAGAAAGTGAAAATCCTGGAAATGAAAAATACAAAGTTGTGTGATGACAAAGAAATACACACATTTGTGTTCCAATAAAATATAAATCTATGGTTTCCAATCCATTTGTGAATAATCATACTAAGATACCCACATGTATTTAGATATATAGGAAATTTAATAGAAGAAGAATTTTTATAAGTAAAATTTATTGGAAATACATTTTGAAAATAATTTATCAGAAAGGGTTAAACACAACATTCAAACATATTTCTAAATTACATAAAAGTACTAATGAATGGAATACAGTGCCTTAATCAATGTGTCATTGAATAAATAAATATGGTAGGAATGTACCACAAATAAAAGTAAAAACACTTACAAATATTTACAAACCAACAAACCATTAGGCTGGTTTTGCTTCATAGATGACGTATTAATAGAGCTTACCCTAATTTTTAAACAATCTCAACTCTAAAATTTTCTTTAAATCAATCCACCTACTAGACAATATTCCTTGAAATGTACCTTAAGATATTTTATGGCCGCCTTAAAATCCTGAACCCATTTTGTTGGTCCAAGGCGTCACTCTCGCAATAGACTAGACTGACTATGACAGGGAGATTGAGGTTTGAATCCTAGTCGGGTGTACTAAGGATGTTTTTCTACTTAACCTTTGCACAAATGCGGGTACCCTTCTTCTAATTTAAATCTTCCTCATCCATAACATAATAGTGTACATATGTGTTCAGTCCAAACGGGTGGTGGACGCCCAATAAAACAAAAACCTGATGAAATATCTTGTTACAACTCAAAAATATCTAAACTTTGAAATATGTCACCCCAAAAAAGAACAAAAGAACTTGGTATCAAATAGTAAGCAAGCAACGTTTATATCGTAGTATAGAGTGTGTATTGTGATGCCCCCACGGTTGTAAGTTTTCCCAGTGATGTAGTAGTTTGTACTTGTTCAATCTTGTACCCCTGTACCGGAGGTAATTGTCAGATCTCCCCAGAAGATGAAATCGTGTCCAATCCTTTCTATTTTGGGTCATATTCTTCACACTCCCCATATAAGAGAGGTGTTTGAACAACTTGTCCCTGGTGAAAGGTGGGTCCTGTTAAACACTGAGGGACCACCATTCTAACACAGTGCCTCCAGGGGGATGGCTGTGGCAGTGATGCCAACTACCCCATCCTGCATTTTCCTTTCCCCCCGTGATGATAATTTTGAAACAGGTGAACACACAAAGGAAATACCCACACTGTAATCTGATCAAAACCAAAATATCTATCCCATAAGGTCTTACCATAAGCACTCGTGAAATCTACTATGCTCATCCATTATGTCTTCAAAATCACCTGAAAAATATTAAAGGAATTTTTACACAAAGAGGCCACCCTAAACCCCCCTTCACTAACAACCTTATTCACCCAAACCTGGAGAACCAGGCTCTGTAACTCTAGTACTACCCAGGTCTTCCAAAACTCAATAACACATCATAGTAGGATACCTACATGAATGCATGTGCCTGACTCTGATCACACAAGCACACACACACACACACACACACACACACACACACACACATGCACACACAGGCACCTAATCACGCTGTTATGTTAAGAGGTAGGCAATCAAATGTGCATATAGCTAAAAAACAACTCTGTACTTAGTGCATCCTCACTAACTTTGTCCACACTTTCCTAACCTTGCATACTACCTTCACCTCAGCAACATC
The DNA here is from genome assembly GCA_902151425.1 of Timema shepardi. Lineage (NCBI taxonomy): Eukaryota > Metazoa > Arthropoda > Insecta > Phasmatodea > Timematidae > Timema > Timema shepardi. Next base: position 77,594 of record CABFVX010003119.1, read on the forward strand.
CATTCACCGAGTGACACACGCTCTTTTACTCTTAAAACTCTTATTTTAATGTTTCTCTTTTTCAAACATTTGCCTACAACATATAACCACGCCTTACATGGCCTACCCCTTCCTTTTGACCCACACACTCTACCTTCATATATTTGCTTCGTCACTCGATCCACACGCATCCTCTCAACATGCCCAAACCGACATAAGACGATTACTTCAAATTGACCTTTTGGATTCCCTTCCAAACCGTACTCCTTCAGCACACATTCATTACAGACTCTGTCTATACGAGTTTTTCCACAGCTATTTATTAGATATCAACAATACCCTTGCAAAACCACTGGTCTTTGTATGCAAGCATCCTCCATCCCTTAGAAATCTTCCGATACAGGCCCAAACTCAAAGCTACCAACCTCGCAACAAAACCTTCCAAACACATCATCCAGCACACACTTCCTCTAGCAACACAACCAACGCTATCAATCCCAACAAAGGCAGTCAACTCGTGTGAAAACGTTAACCTTATTTACCAACTAGAGCGCCAACAAGCCTATGAAATGAGATTTCTGGGACGTACTATAGGAGTGACAAGAATGGATAGGATGAGAGGAATAGTTTCTAGGAGGGGCCAGTGCCAGACAGGATGGAAAAGTAAATACTAAGGTGATACGGTCATGTGAGGAGAAGATGCTGGATATTGAAGTGGAGGGCAGGAGGCCAAGAGAAAGACCAAGAAACAGGTGGTTGAAGGGTCGAGAAGACTGGGTCATTGTGGAGGAGAGGTGGGGAATAGAACTTTATGTTAAAGAGACATATTTTCCAAACAGACCCAGCCAATGAATGGAAGCTGTTCACGATGATGATAATGATGATGATGATGATGATGGACACCAACAATGTAGGGAACTATATATTGTCCTCACCAGTTAAACTCTTTGTAAATGTATGAATAAGCACCGCCATAACAACAAGATCAAGAACCCAAATAAATCAGACTCCAATCATAACCTCAACTTTGAGGACTGCTAGACTGTCGAAATCTTATAATCCTTCAACAAAATCCAATGTGAAGTGTCCCAAGATGAGAACTGGCACATTAACGGATAACATTATAATCCATATCCACAACCCGTTCATGACTTAATACTATCTGAAATGCACAAAGAACAAAATTAGAACTTCAGGGGAGTTTTAAATCCATTAGAGAAGTTTTCATCCTTCAACAACTATGTTGGCACTACTAAAGACAACTTCCTGTTCAGTCTACTGCCTTATTGAGGGAGAAATATTGATGTATTTGTATTTTTCTAAGTGTTTATTTGTGCTCCATTGTCTACAAATCTACCATATTTATTAATGACACATTATAAGAATACAAATGTACAAGATATTGGACAAAATGAATAAAAATAAGAATTTAGTTAGGTACTTCTAACTCACTTTTTGGAGTGTTTACTTCTCTCTGGATGATTAATAGTGTATGAGTAATTGTCATTGTACAAGTATTTACTTGAAGTGTATTAAAGTCACTAAACACTTACTTTGCAGAGCAAACAGTCAAACAACTTTGAGTTCGTCAGTAGCCTGCTCAATTGTGATGGAGTGAAAAGTTTATTTTAAAATGTTAGAGCTTATGAAAAATGCACAGTTGTACTAAGTGATGTAAAGTCGAAATAGAAAATTTTATATTTTTATTTATTTGAGGTATATAACCTACACTTTCTGAACCGATTGATCATATCAGCACTCGAGAATTTCTATGAACAAGCATAAAAGAGCCTACCAATTTTGCTGGGAAAGGTATTTTTACATAGGCCTACCTTCAAGGATTCTTTTACATGCCACAATCGACTTGGGGCCAATGATGTTACTCCCTCTTCAAAGGAAGTTGTGTTATAGATTTTTATGGCTCAAGAAAAATCAGTTGACCCTGGCTAGGTTCGAACCCCTGAACACCGGGTCCTGAAGCAAGCACTTTAACCTAAGACCATCGAGGTCGACCAGAAGGCATAATGTTCAAATTTAATTTTATTTGTATATTATTCCCAATGTTCTCTGCACTATGTAAGCTGTACAGTACGCAATGAAAATATGTTTTAATTAGTCATTAGATTAATAACGATTAAACTGAGTTCAAGAAATAAGATTTATTAAATTATTTTTTACAAATAATGGAAATTTCTTAGAAAAAAACATTTTTTTAAACTCAAAAAGGGTGAGAGATTTCACTGTTTCAGGTTTGATTCACAAAAGAGGCGCAGGTAGTGCAAAATTGTATTTTATCCAGAATTATGAACAATCACTCAGATGAAAATCAGCATTTATTCAAATAAGTGAGTACTCCCAAGTAAATTCTCTAGCTCAGGAATATTTACTTTGAGTAACTACTCAATTTTATTCATTCCGTCCAATATTACGTTAGCTTGAAGGCAAATATGTCTTAAGAAAGAACAGTGCAAAAAAATATTTTAAATAATACAAACCAAAGTGTACACAAACCAACCATAAATCATTTCTGCGATCCAAAAAAAAACATAGAGGATCCAAACATTTTGTTTAAATAAATGTGTAGGCAGGTAAATAAAGAATCAATTTAAAATTACCAAAAAACAAATAAAGCCAACAGGTAATGGCAGTAGAACTACTAATATAGACACAGTCTTGCAAACATAAAGAGATGAGGGGGAAGGTCAAGAGAACTATGTGTGAAATACCTGCAGTGGGTGGGTTCGCGACACTGCCGCTCGGAGCATATAGAGACTGAGCGGCCGCACGGCTCGCCGACGCTACAGACCGTGGACCAATTATCAGTGAGAAGAATAAATAGACAGAGTGTGGAGTACTGGGGGCGACTGTCACAAGGGGAGGGGGGAAGCTTCATGACATTTACTTTTTTTGCTAGCACCAGGTCTCGGGTTATACACCTATGTAATAATTATACCAATGGGTTAATAATTAAGAAAACTGCCTTTATAGGAAGTGTAGCCACATTTTGCATGGAGAGAGAGTGGAAAATCATTTAAGGGAAACCACCCTCAATACACCCAACCGGGATCGAACCCCGATCTCTCCATCTTCATCAGTCTAGTATATTGTGTGACCCTTTAGATCATGCGGCCATCAAAGAGGGTCTGACTTTTTACCGATTGTTACAGAATCTTCAAGAAAAAGAGATTGTTAAAAACATGAGACTCAAAAGGGCTAAGACCAATAATTTTTCACCGGGCCAACAATAAATTACAAGGCTATCACTCAACGCTTTAAGGATAAACTTTTTATTTTTCATTTTTTTGAGTTATATAAAATTATAAACAGAGGACTGTAGTTTTAACAAAGAGGGGCAAGAACAAATAATAGAAAGAAACACAGTTTACAGTGCTGCCACTGAACAGAAGGGAACAACACACATTACTCTCTAGTGTTAACGCTGGGCATAGAGTTATGGCCTGCCTCTCTTAATATCAGTTGTCAATGACCAATATCTCGATCTAGGTTAAAATAGCACCAATATTTAAGAAAGGTGATAGAAAGAAGTGTACAAATTAAAGAGGCATAACAATGATGTGTCAATGTGAAAAAGTGTGAAAATATTTTGGAAAGGAAGATGAGAAAAAGCATAAAGGAAAAGTAGAGGGATAAGCAACATGGGCTCAGAGAGAAGAACGCAATGAAATATATAATATTTGCTATCAGACAACTGATGGAGAAGAGATATTAATATGGAAAGGACCCAGTAATGTAGTTCATGACCAAGGAAACAACATATAAGTGTGGAAGGATGGAAAGCATGGAAAGCGGTGGAAAAGGCTGGAGTGTAAAGAGAAGTAGCAATGAAAGTAAAGAGTATGTATGATGATAATAAATTGTGTAAAGACAGGGAAAGGGTGGACGGAGTGGTTCCAACAAAGAAATGGAATGAAGCAACCACTACTCTTGGTAACGAATGGTGTTGGAAATATCATGAATAAAGAGTGACAAGGAAAGCCAGGGAGGGAGGAATGAAAGCAATGATGTTTATTGATGAATTGATGATAGGGCGAAAAGGAATAGGAAGTACAGGAATGGAATCAGGAGAAGAAAAAGTGTGAGATGGGATTTATCATGGTGAAGAGAGAAGATTGGCCCTATAATAGTTATAAAGTTGGATGGAGTAATTCTGAGAAATGTACAGAGTGTAGAGTATCTTGGAAGCATGAGTGAGATGAAGGTTGGGAGCAGAGAAGATCTAATATGAAGAGGGCAGGGGGAGTTGTTCTACAGGTGTGACCTGAGGTGCTGTATAGGGTGTACTTTGCACCCATAGCTACGTATACAGCAGACACACAGACTGTGGATGAAAGAGAAACCAGGAAGGTGGAGGCCGTGGAGGTAATGTTAGCTGTTATAAGGAGGAACAGGATTACATGAGATAGTAGAGGAACTTAGGGTGAGATAAAATGGACACGTAGTGATAATGGAAAAGAAAGGATCACAAGGAGAATGATGGAGATGGTAACATCAAGTGTGCAAGTGAGAGGAGAAGAATGGTGAAAGAAAAAGGAAGACAAAGGCATTTTATAAAACTGACTTGGCCAAAGGCTGGAAACAGTTCATGATGACGATGATGACGGTTTTTCATTATATTTTATTGACTTATGAAGTATTTGTAAAAATTTGTTTCTTAGGGTTATCAAACTAATGAAATATTTTCTATTTTCCAACATTGTATAGCATCAGACCGTATTCAAACGCTCGGGTTATCAGAGCTTGGAACCCCTGCAATTATAATCAAAATAAAACAAATTTCAACAGAGGCACCCCAAGGGGACAGCACTTGAGATGTTAACCAAGTCAAACAAAATGCAACTAAGCTAGTAACAAGAGGGAGGCTGTTATGCAAAGATATCGATTTAACATTATTGTTCATGTATTCACAGTTGATAAACATACTTATAGATAACTTATGAATCTGAGTAGTATTAAATCTGAGTCCCCCTTTAAGTGTCACAAAAGCTTCTCTATGAAATAATAACAGTCATTCTTGATGTGAAAAGTTACTTAACAGATATTGAAGTGGGGGAGTCAAGATCAATGTCTACTTGGTGTTACACGGGGAGCGTGGGAGAGAGTGAGGCAGGGAATAGAAGTAATAAAAGGCATTATGTGATTTATGAATGACCCCCAAGTGAGGTTACTACATGATGTGACCTAGTTTAGTGGAGCAGTCGACCAAGTTATGGAAGTTATGCCACACTCAGATATTAATAAACTCATGCATCAGCGGACATTGCCATGTTATCAGAAACATGTTTAGCTCATCTAGTTTCTTGAAATGGAAAATGAGAGTTTTTAAATGAAAAGGAACACAAATCTAGTGGGACAAATTGGAAGCTACCATCATGTGACTCACCTGGAATAGCGACAGGACTGGAGCTTCGACTGAGACGTGGTGAGGGCCCTCCTGGGGGTGCCTTTGGGCTGGAGCTTCTAGAGGTTTTGCGAGGTGTCCCTGGGGGTGTTACACCATTACCATTGGCTCGACTTTCCCCTATGGCCTTGACCAGCTCCTTGACGGACACTCCTACCAACTCTGGCGGCAGGTCCCTGAAAGAAAACACAATGCTAGGTATAACAGCCAACCCTACGCAACATATATAGAGTTGAGTGCAGGGATAACTGTAGTGCGAACTCACCTCCCTGGTGAACCCCTCCTGTCTAGGTGACCTCTCCCATCCTCTCCCTTGAGCCACTTGTGGAGCGCTGCGAACTTGCTGCTCTCTCTGTCCTTGTCGGCCCGGCGTGTGTCCCAGGGGGGTCTTGGGGAGCAGGGCATATCAGGCCTGTCTGGGACAGGCTGCGAGCTCTCCTCAGTGCCGGGTATCTTGGGGGCAGGGTTGGGTGCAGATCCTGAACAGCGACAATATACTCTACTATTGCTGTTTAATTAACCACTTCCAAATATGTATATGAATCAAGAATTCAAGAACCCCATCTCTGATATATATGTATATACAAGGTGTATTTATTTATTAGGTTAATAACTGGAGTGTGGATAGTAGACCTCAAAACAACACAAAAAGTCTATATGAACTTATGTCCTATGTTCGATGGTTCTCCATATAAGGCCTTTTAAGGTTATGCTGGAACCTTTAATAGCCCTATTTGATACACCACCGTGTGTGTAGCTTCAGCCCTGCCTGTGTATCAGCAGTGATATTGTAACTTACAAGAGGTGCAACAGGGGTGTATTTAGTAGGTCTATTAAAAGTTCTAGCAGAACCTTAGAAGGCCTTATCTGGAGAACCATCGAACATAGGACATCAGTTAATATAGACTTTTTGTGTTGTTTTGAGGTTTCTTATCCACACCCCAATTACTTGCGACATCAATCAATACACCCTGATATTATTTGTATTAATTCTCAACTAGTAAAATTAGAAATCTCTTAAGGGCCCACCCACCTCTGTGCTCGTGCACCCCAAAAGAGCCCTGAGACCCACCCCTGTGACCCTGCATCCCAAAGGACCCGAACACAAAGGGGTTGGTGCTGATGCCAGCGGGGGGCGGAGTCTCATTATTCGACGGAGTGGCGCTCCGGAAAATGAACCCAGAGCCTTCCACCGAGGCGAAGGGCGAGACGTTGGAGTTGTGCGAGAAGTCAAATCCCTTCCTGGGCGCGTGGAAGCCATTCTCCAGGATGTGAGGCCGGGCGTCCAGAGAGAATTCTGTGGACAAGGGTCAGTTGGTAGGGTTTTCACGTCATATTACCAACACGATATTGTAAAAACTAAACATGTTTTATTATTTCAGGCCATCCTCATACTATTCTTATAAAATAATATCTGCCTAGCTTTATAATCATTTTGTTTTATGACACGAATAGTTAGCCAATGATGGTGATAGTCCCAAATTGCATATCAAGTTTCTAAGATACTAATAATTAATCTAATAAATTGAAAAATTATACCTATACACAAGAATCGAATCCAGATGTCCTGTTTCAATTAATTCAATTATAATCAAGATACAGCTCATGTCCATCATTATAATCATTCATCATCAAAGCTTCACCTTTTATATATACTTAATTAAACAAATAATAATAAAAAGTGCACATGCAAATATTATCTTATCTTGTGGATTCAGACTAGTGTGAAGTCTTATCTAACAGTTAGTAAATAATATATATATATAGCCAACTTTCCCTGACCCATCCTGCTGCCTCGATGCACAGACGAGGGCCAGAAGAAAAACCCACCCTTGTCCGTGTGACCATCCCTCCGCAGGTAGGCAGTGTCAGTCTTGCTGACCGCCAAGGACCACGCCTCGCCCTCTGTGTTGAAACAGAACTTGCGCCTGGTCTCCTTATCCAGCTGAACCCAGGTACCCTCGTTGTTCACCGCCTGTACACACCGTCAGTGTTGTTAATGTTGTACAGACCTTCTCCTGTCCCAAGAGAGTTGTAATGTCAGTGAACAAACAACTGGTGCATAATGTTCTCTTGTTAACCTCCAGCCCTATCTCGTTTCTATACACCGTGGTAGTGACTTGTTTTACTAATGTTGTTTTGAGTTAACCTTATAATGGCTAAATCATTTAAATAAATCAAAATTATTGTTTTGTGCCTACAATGTGTTATTTATAAATTATCTATGTAAATTTACTAATTTTTTTAGTAATTATTAAGTAAAAATTTCTCATGTCTTCAATCCAAACATCATACTCCATAAGTAAGACTATTCTTAACTCTTGGTAAGGGGTAGAGATCTTACTAATTTAAATAGAATAAATATTGTGTAGGAGGACATCTAACTATGGTAGTAAGTTGGCAGCGAAATATGGCGGACAAAAATAATTGGGTGTGTGGTTAACTTCACTTCCCTGGAGTTTCTTCATGCTAGAAGCATGTGTGTCAGTTGACTCAGTCCCTTTGATCTCGTAGCAGAGATAGATACGTGTGTAAAAGTTGTTTTTTTTTGTGGGAGAAAAGTGCCTTCGGGAGTCCGGGCTAGTAAGTGGTGGGCTTAATAGGTCCCAAATCATCCCAATACTTTGGAAGAAGCCTGAAATAGCCACGCAAAATATGTTGGATGGTGGACGGTTTCAGATCCCATCTTCACTCTTTGATTTCCAAGACACAAGTTCTGAGGTGACCAATCGCCTGAAAGTTATGTGTTGATTTATTTTTACTGTTGGATATTGGACTCGGTGGAACCCCACAACGGACTGCTTTCACACCAGACTACAATGAATGAAACTGGTTCCGACGCCGAGGTAGGAAGGTATTGAGGAAATCTGGAAACCGTATTGGCCGTCCAAAGAATCCGCATTGGGAGATACTTCTCACCACGTTCCTTTTCAAACTTGGTGTTTTTTTTTCATTCAAACTATGGGGTATTCCAAATCATTATTAAATGACTCATGTAAGCGGACAGTTTTCATCTTCATCTCCCCTCAACCAGTGTCCCCCTCCCCTCTTTGTCCTTTCCCAGAGCAGCATTGAACCAGTGCTGTCTCTGAGGGTACTCACAATGTCCATGACTGTCAGCTGGTTCCCGAGAACCAGCATCCCCACGGGGGGTGCCTTGAGGTTAGGCCTGCTGCGGACATTGTGGCCAGAGGCCCCACACTTCACCACGTTGTAGTCCCCGGGACCGAAGACCACAGGACTCTTGGAGCGACTGAAACAGTTACAAGATCACAATGAAATATGTATATAAACACTTAGCACTGGCGCGAGGGTTCCATGTACCCTAGTTGTATTCTATATATTCTAATAAGCCGCACACCCTGTGTGACACAAAATAATAGTGTGACATGATACAAAAAAAGAGAGAGATAAATAAATCAATATGCAAAAAGATATTATCCCTTATTCAACCCCTTTAGTATTAATATTTTCGGAAGCTTTTAATTAAATATCAAAGTGATTCACACGGCAAAGACACCCAGAATGTCATAAAACAAGAAAAGTGATTATGTCGTTGATTAATTTTTTAAATTTATTCTTGGTATAATATAAAATAGTTGTATACTATTTCTTTATATTTTAGTTATAATTATTAGCTTATTTAATTTAAATGTTTATTTTTTCAAATAGTGAATTTACATTTTGTTGGTATGCGCTCCTAGGACCTTGCTAAAATGAAGAATTTATCAGTGATGGTGTCCTTGTCAATGAGTATGATGGTGCCTGATGGTGTTTGTACCCATTCTTGCCAGTAAGTAGTATGGTGCCTGTACCTGTCCTTGTCAATGACTATGATGGTGCCCAATGGTGCCTGTACCTGTCCTTGTGAGCAGCTATCTCGGGCAGTTTGCGCAATATCGTCTCCTTGATGACTTGGTCTAGTATAGACCTGGGTTCCTCTACTGGAAGTAACAAGGTCTTGCCCAGATGTTGGTTGTACTGCAGACACCAGGCTTCGCTGTACCCATTACAGCAATACTGGTGGATAGTATCCTGACTGAGTCGTAACCACACTCCGTCATCGTTGTGGATCTAGGAACAATATTAGAATACTGGTGGATAGTATCCTGACTGAGTCGTAACCACACTCCGATCATCATTGTGGATCTAGGAACAATATTACAATACTGATGGATAGTGCTTTGTCATCATTTTGGATCAAGGAGCAACATTTCAATACTGGTAGATAGTATTTTGACTGAAATGTAGTCAGACTCTACCATAGTTATGGATATCAGAACACAACATGATAATGTGGAGGTCCCAGGTGTGTAAAGTCACTAAACCTTTTAGAATTAGTATATTAAGAATCCACATTACCTCGTCTACGAAGGCGATGGTCCCATTTATGTGTACAATGCCTATCTGCTCACTCTGAAGGGAAGGATGTGCACGGATGCGCAGACCAGCACTGTTCTTGGCGACAAACTTGCGCAGTCGACTGGGCTGGTGTGAGGGTTTCTTAACAACACTCTGAGTGGGGGGAGCCATGCCCTGGGGGGGCTCCTTCACTTCCACCTTGTAGGTCTGGGGACATCACACAGGTCTATCAACCCAATATCCACCCGAGTGTTGGTTTGTTAACAAGACCGCAAAAAAAGACCAAGAAAAAAATATTTAGCACTGCGTCTTACTACCCGTTCGGGTTATACGCTTTAAATACTAATTACTCTAATGGATTAGGAATTGAGAAGGTTGAATTAGAGGAAGTAGAGGAGGAGTGGAAAACCATTTAGGAAAAACCACCCCCAGTTCACCCGACCGAGATTCGAACCTCGATCTCCCCGTCCTCAGCAGTGTCGAGCTCAACACGACAAGTGCGTTAGCCAACTACACCACCGAGGCGGGTAAGAAAAAAATAGTGGTAGATAGCATCAAGTGTACGAGAGAGAGAGAAGAGTGGTAGAACAAAAGAGGAAGATGGGGGCATTTTACTAACGTGACCTGGCCACGGCCTCGAAACAGTTTTTGATGTTGAGAAACGTTGTAAAATGACAAAGGTCACAGTTTTTTTTACATCCATTACCGTTTCCAGTCTATAGTCTGGCTCAGTTTTTTTATTCGAGTAATATATTTTTCCACTACTGGCTGACTAGGCCTGTTGTAGCTTCATATGAAAGGTTACAATTGAATCAACCAAAAAAAAATTAAATAAAAGTTATTATTTTTTCAATCGTGACAAATGTTCAGTGATGCTATACAACTTTCAAATTTGATAGAAACTATATTTTAATGTAATTTCATAGTAAAATAATGTATGTGAGTCACAGAAATAAAAAAAATAGATTGTTGAATTATACTGATCTGCGTGGTTTTATATGTTTGCAAACTAATAGCAGTTTTTAACAGAGTTGTTTTATGCCGATTTCAGAAATGTCATCTGCGCCTTGCTCCTTCTTATCACGTACTTACATTTTTTTATTTATTTCACCAATCCCTTAAGTTGATGTCAGGATTTGTATTATTGGATATATTAAGTTAATGCTGGGAATTTGTAGACTAAAGCTTCACATGTTGGCAACACTTACGTCATTCATTTGTTTCTTGACCTTGAGAGTGCCATTTAACAGTTTTAATAACATGAGATTAGTTTATTTTTAAGGTTATCATGTTTAACTTGTACTAAAAAGTGAGTAAAATTAGTTTTAATAGTATTTCAATACATATGTATGTAAAATAGTCTGATTAAGTAACAATGTGTTCTAATTTCAATGCACAAATTGTCAAAATTACTCAAAAATTGTGAAAACTAAAATTTGTGGTTTCTGGAAAAAGCCTGATGTAGTGGAAACGAACAGAAGTCATTTTTAAAATCAGTATTAAAATAAATATTTTAAAATACACCTTTCATAGAAGACATCAGTGAATTATTTTCAAAATCCAGAGCAGCGCCATTTTTTAAAAGACCCCTTAAATTCTCGAGTTTGCAGTGACTACCCCAATAAGCACGGTCTTCTTGGAATCAGGGCAGGAGCTCAAGCTACATTACATTACTTTTTAGTCTGGAGCGGGGATGATGGGTTTGTGGGGGGAGAGTTTGACTCTAGAGATGCTTCAAGAGAGAAACCAATGCTATATAAGGTGTTGTATTTTTGCAACTCTTTCTATGAGTAATAATGCTATTACTTATTAAATCTTGTTTTAATGATATTTTCTTTTATATATTTAAAAATATAATTCTGTCATTTACAAACGTTTAAAGAGTTATTGTTATTAATAATTGGCAACAAAACATGATTGATCAGAAATAATGTGTTATTCAAAATGGCCTCACCTCCTCCATGTCGTACCCGTCGATGGTGACAAGCACAGAGTACCATCCCACACTACCAGGAGTCCAGGTGGCACTGTACGTTCCGTCCGAATTGGGCCGCACCAGCATGTTCTCACTTGAGCGTTTCACCGCGGGGGACGTGAACCGCAACTCCTCAAACGAGTAGTTTTCGTACACCTGGAATGACTCGCAGGGATAACAATGGCACAGGTCCAAACCAGGATGTGAGGGTTGTTATGACCTGGGCCCCGATTTTGATGACAGGTAGTCAAGTTATTTTGGTACATCACATACAAGGCCAACGTGTACGTAAATCCTGTTCATGATCCCCTAGTTGCGGAAACATATTTTATGTCTTTGGTCATTTTTTGTCATTTGAATTTTTAGGTTATATTTTATTGGTTTGCATTGTTTTTAAATAATTTTGGGGGATTTTTTGGTAATATAGTAATTTTTTAGTCATTTTAAGGTATTTATGTTGAATAAGCATTTTTTTTAAGAGAATTGATATTTTATAAGTGAATAAATAATCAAACTTAGATGTTTTCAATACACAGTTGTCTGAATAAAAATATAATGCAGCCAATGAACTTTGTATCCTCTTTGCTTATTTAGTTGTGTGCATTCATTACAAGTGTTTGTTAATATTTTTAGGTCATTTTTTTTAAAACGTTTCATCGGTCATGTTTTTTTTAAATCACTTTTTAGGTAATCAAAGTCCAGGTCCTGGTTATAACCACCATAAACTGAGAATCAGGTGACAGTGCCCTTACCTTCATGATGGTAATGGCGTAGTAACACATCTTGTCCTTGATGGTGACCTCATAAGGGGTGTCCAGAGAAGGATGGGCGTGACCACCGAACGTGAGAGCGTCCGGCTGGGAGACTCGCCTCATCTTGCGGCTCTGGTCCGAGTCCCCCAACTCCTTCTTGTCGATGGGGACCGCCTTCACCTCAATCTACCGACACAAGCACACACTGGGAGTGACCAACTGTTGTCAGACACAAGTTACGACCAGACTCGTCTCCTGCTCATCTTGCGGCTCTGGTCCGAGTCCCCTAACTCCTTCTTGTCGATGGGGACTGCCTCTACCGACACAAGCACACGCTGGGGGTGACCAACTGTTGTCAGACACAAGTTACGACCAGACTCGTCTCCTGCTCATCTTGTGTACTGCCGGTAGCATTATGGACACAGGGGGTGGTTTATCCTCTATGTTCTGTGGAATATTTCCTCAAGCTAAACAATGCTTGTCTCATGTTCTCATAGAGAAAAGACAAAGTCAGCTCAATGGTAACATATGCCTTATACAGGGTGAGTGATCAGAATATTATCTGACATATTAGCTCAGCCATTAGCGTGTCTGCCTAACTTAGCTAAATTTTCCTCATTCAATTCCCGGCACGGTAAAAAAAAATCATTGGTGAAATGTGGGTTTCACCTTTCAAATTGATGAATTCTTAATGGCTAGGGGCTGGATGAGGTGTCCGTTCTAGATTTACAGTAGTCCCGTGGCTTCTTTGGTGCTGACTGACAGCTCACAGCTGACTTCTTACAATCAGCATTTAGGTATATACCTAAATTTTGACTGTCAAAAGTGACAGCTGCTAAAACATATGGTTTTTGTATATCATATGGTTCGGCGTAGGGATACATAATTTGGTCTGGTAACTTTTTAAATCTGTCAGTTGTCAGCTGTGAGCTGTCACACAGCACCAAAGAAGCCATGGGGCTACTGTAAGTTAGTTTATAAGTTATGTGCTATATAATCAGGTGGTTCAGAAAGTTCAAATTAAATACCTCGTATTAAAAAAAAGGCATATCATATTTTTTGTAAATCTAATAATAATATTAATAATAATTGTAATATTGGTAATTCTTGTCTCGGGCCAAGCATTATGTTACCTTGAGGCTTGGCACGTGCACCAGGTCCCCGTACTGGTCCCGAGTGAGGACAGTAACAATGGCAGGCCAGCCGCACCTCATGTCGTCCCGCGAGTACAGCACCTCACATCTAGAGGGCTCCACATAACTGTCAGGCTGCAGCCACCTTGCCAGTCGACCCCCACTACTGCCAGGGACGCAGTGGACAAAGTCTTTGAGGAACAGTCGTTCGTTGGAGTGGCAGCTGAAACAAACAAGATCAATGGAGCTGTGGCGTGACACACCAATATTAAAACACGGAGCTGTAGCGTTACACGCCAATATTAAAACACGGAGCTGTATCATTGCACGCCAATATTAAAACCTAGAGCTGTAGCGTTACACGCCAATATTAAAACATAGAGCTGTAACACTACACACCAATTTTAAAACATAAAGCTGTAGCGTTACACGCCAATATTAAAACCTAGAGCTGTAACACTACACACCAATTTTAAAACATAGAGCTGTAACATTACGCGCCAATATTAAAACATAGAGCTGTAACACTACAACACCAATTTTAAAACATAGAGCTGTAGCGTTACACGCCAATATTAAAACCTAGAGCTGTAACATTACGCGCCAATATTAAAACATAGAGCTGTAACACTACACACCAATTTTAAAACATAGAGCTGTAACACTACACACCAATTTTAAAACATAGAGCTGTAACACTACACACCAATTTTAAAACATAGAGCTGTAGCGTTACACGCCAATATTAAAACCTAGAGCTGTAACATTATACGCCAATATTAATACTTAGAGCTGTAGCATTACGCGCCAATATTAAAACTTAGAGCTGTAACACTACACACCAATATTAAAACTTAGAGCTGTAACATTATACGCCAATATTAAAGCTTGGGGGTGTAGCTATTCCTAGAGATGTTTTAGAAAATGTTTAGTAGTTTTTCCTGAAAACATAATCCACCTTTTTAAATGTAACAAACGCAATCGAGCATCTTAATTTTTAAAGTTTCCTCTTCATTTCAATTTCTCCCGAGGACGTCAACGCCAGAAACATGAACAAATGAGTTCCGTTCTCACTCTCACGTAGCGAATAGAGTGCTCGGCGGTTGAATGTTTCACTAACGTTGAGTCTGTTCTAGACCAGTGATGTTAATACTCCAATACTATAATACGTCTCCTCCCCGTGGGATTCAATGAGCTAACATTTTTACTGGAATATTATTATCTTTAGTTGCCATAATTTAGTTGTATTTTGATTCTCAATTTATCATCAATAAAATAATCAAAATAATGTTAATTAATAATGAGCTATGTATTTGCTAACAACCTTTGCCCCCTCCCAACTCACTATTTGATGTGTTTATGTATATATTATGTAATAGCCTATATTCACGTTCCCCTACTTGTTAGACCGCAAGCCGCCATTGCCGCTATGATACCGATCTCTGGGCAGACACGCCCTTTCTAAATGTAAATGTACTTTATCAAGTCTCTACCATAATCGCGACCCTTGCAATAGCGCCGGACTCGCTAGGCAACCGAGACAGCTGTGGTGCCATGCGGGCAGTCTATATGGCCTGTATCAGGCGCTCGTATGAATCGTTACGGCCCACGGATAAATGTAAACACAGCTCACTGTTGTAATACATCGTCGCTGGTTTATCTGAAGAGGGAGGAAGTTGATAAAGTGCATCAGTATCAGCGTGGCAAGAGGTCAGGGGGGGAGGAGCACACTATGTTGAAAGTCACCCCCTGATTGCACCCAGCCGAGATTTGAACCAAGACCTACGCATCACCACTCTACAAGCTTACCCTAATTTTCAGAGGAAGGTCCTTTTTTTTTTACTGTAGATCTTTCACGTATTCATACGCCAAGTCATGTGACCGCCAGCTGCCCCTAAATATAATCTTCCGGTGTAGTTCTCAACTAAACTAGAACCCGCTTCGGTGGTCGAATGGTCTAAGGCGTCATTCTTGCAATAGACCAGACTAACGATGCCGGGGAGATCAGGGTTCGAATACCGGTCGGCTGTACTGAGAGTGATTATGTTCTCCTAGATTGTTTTCCACTTTCTTCCTCTACGCAAATTCAGGTAAATTTCCTCTAAGCTCCACCTTCCTCTTTCCTCAGAGTAATCAGTGCATATGGGTATAACACATACGGTAGTATGGGATGCTATGATAAAAAAAAAAGTTATAAAATGTTATCAATATTGAAGGTATAAAAATATTTGTATTTTCTAAAAGTGTCCCAAATGTTACTTTGTAAAAATAGTCCCGAGATTTTCGGAGTAATATTAGTTGTCTCTGTGCTTCGCGTGTGAAGGAGGTGGGTACGTCCGTTGTCGTCCTAACGACCATGGGAGTGGTTCGTCTTCTCGGTCGATATTCTTTGCGCCACCTCCATCTTGCAGATCAACTCTGAACTCTCAAGTCTCCGCTCAGTTGTTGTTTGATCGTCAAGTGGTAGACTTAGTCAGTCACGCGCGCGCGCGCGTGTGTGTGTGTGTGTGTGTGTGTCTTCAGACAAGTGTGAGCGTGTGATCGTGTGATGTGAGATGCTAGACATGCGCCGGCCTCCAGGAGACGTCACACCATGGGTGCCGGCGCAATCGCTCGTTGCCTGGCGGCGCTCGCCGTGCTCACGACGCTGATAGTGGCGGG
>CABFVX010003120.1:0-15661 GCA_902151425.1 Timema shepardi
TCCCCCCACCCCCTAGCACTTAATTGGCCCATTGTTCGAGTTAATTAGCTCTTTGTTTGCCCTCGAAATCGACATTTCCCCTTACTGACTGAATGTTGCAACTGAAGAAAAATATAGTGTGAATTTTTTTAAAAAAACAACTGGTTTTGTATTTTAATGTAGCAATACACACGGATTTTACTGTTGGGTGATTTTCACTGCTAAGAAAAACCAGTTTTATGTTTTTTTGAAAGATTCGCGTATTACTTGATCCAATCAAAATATTTAGGCTAGTTATGCTTCATTAACACCAATTTTGCGCTCGCGTCTATAAATCCACTCGAATTAAATAAAATGAATAGTTTATTTCTTATGTTACAATGTTTCTATAAGCAATCCCTGTTTACTAACAAGAAATAATTACTGAAAAAAAGAGTAAAGATTAAAAAAGTTAATAAGTAGACGCAACATGAAATGTTTAGTGCCAAAATTAACAAGTAATAAAAAATAAAAAACGTTAAAGGATGTTTTGGACTGGGTTTGTTTTAATTTTGTATAGGTTTCATAAAATTATACTGAACTTGCTAAGTCAGAAAACGGGCTAGGTATACTACTTACTAAAGACATGTACTCTCTACAAAATGTACTTCTAAAAAGAATAAAGCCATTAAAACCATATATTATAGATATATTGAAAGAAGAATTTAAAATAATTATAAACAATGTATCGAGATCTAGAATTTGATGTAGTCTTCAGGGTTTTACAAACGTTGAGAACGAAACCAACAACTGGGCTGAACATAAAATCAAAACGAGAACAGGATTCTAATTCTGTGTATAAAGTTTTAGTAATCTTTTATTTCTAAATTCTTGTGTTGACATGTTGACCAGATACTTAACATGTTTTTGCTACATGTATTATACAAAATTATAGGAGACAAATACATATGATTTAACTATTTTTTCCGTTAGAAATTTTCATTACTAATACTTTTTAAGTGGATTCGAAAATTTCTATTTTTTCTTGGCAATTACTTTTTTTTAAGCACCATGTCTTACTGCCAGTTCAGGTTATACGCTTATTTACAAATTACGCTAATGGTTATAGGGGCGAGAAAGGTTATATTTAGATTAAATGTATCCGCATTTGCGTTGAGTGAGAGTGGAAATTTTGGAAAACCACCCTTCAGTACAACCGACTGAGATTTGAAACTCGATCACACCGTCATTGGCAGTCTAGTCTACTGCGAGAGAAGTGCCTTAGACCATGCAGACACCAAAGTGGTCTATTTCTTGTTAGACAGTGTAAAAATCCCCTCAAAAATAACATTTTTTATTACAATAAACTGTTTTTTAATGTTTGAAATAGTAGTTCTTCTTAAAGTCATACTTATTCATGAAACTGCACTACCCGAACGGGGAATTGAAACGCGGTGATGAAAAATATATCTATAAAACTTATCATGATATTATTTAATTCTATATTTGTCTTGCGTTTTTAAGATAGGAGTCTTTTATTAAAGTTAGCTTATAAAAAAAATGTTCAACATGCAACTTAATTATGTTTGAAAAATATTTTTGTGACGTAATAAGATCCAGAATATATATTTTACCTTGGTCAAGGTCGATATCTGTGGGCATTCTTAGAAGACAAGTTTAAAACAGATGACGTCACAACACCTCCATTTTAGAGAAATGAAGCCATCACGTTTAGTCAGTGTATAAGTAGGTTTAGACCCGAATCCTGTTCCAAAAGGTTTTAGTAATGTAGGATATACTTCATTATCTTGGACATGTAATATATGATGTGTCGCTGCTAAGGAAAACTAGCTTATTTTATTTATTGGGTTTTTATTATTTTTGTTATTTGGGGGAATAAGAGCAAGTGTGTGTGAGAGAGAGAGAGAGTGTGTGTGTGTGTGTGTGTGTGTGTACAGTTTTGAGAAAGATACACACAAAAGTACTAAGCTCGTTAAAATAATAGCATAATAATATAAGCAAATAAGATTATTTAATGCAATGCTACTAATGTAAATATGGACCTTTCTACAGTCATATACAAAACTCATTATAATTAATTTTTGGACTTTGGTTCTTATTGATCTAAAAGAATACATCCACCCAAAATGATTGATTCTCTTAAAAACCGAACGACTTCATACCAGGTCGGACCAGACTTAAGGTTCTAATGGAGAGTTTAAAACAAGACGAGTTAAAGTGATAAATGAGTCACTTTACTTTTATCAAAAAGTTGACTCTTTTTTTTTTAATCCTTTCTCACTAAATATTTTTTTAATCGAGAGATAGAAAATATATTTAAACATATAACACGAATGTATTTTTAGAAGGTGTAGGGAAAAAAATAAAACTAAAAACTAAAAGTAAAATAGTCGTAAGATCTTTTCTTTAGGTGTGTTAAAATACATGTATAATTTCAATCACATATCGACAATTTTATTACCCTGGGACTGGCGAACCACCTACAGGTTTTTATATGTGTTGTTTAAATAAATTTAAAAAAATGGTAAATGCATGAGGTTAGACATTGTATAAATATGTTTATGGACTAGCTTGTGTTACTTTGTCAGTGTGGTAATAGTTGGCATTACAGAGACGAGTCCATATATTTACAATGTTTGCTGGTTTTTGATAGCTGACTGACTTAACTCGGTGAATTCACACGTGGCCTTCACGCAATTAAAGTGACAGTGCCTTTTATCCCTGTCGTTTTGATTGGGAAACACCCGTTATAAACTTCTTCAAACACTATTCTTTTTTCTTGTATTTTTTTAAATACACAAATCACACAATTATCTATACATGCTTTAATTAATTGACTTGTATTTTTCAAGGACGTAGAAAGGAGGGGTGTTGGGGAAGTCTGGAATTCGATGGATCCCCCTAGGGGTGATTCTATATTCGTATAAAAACTATGATTGTATAAATGTATAGTACACTGTTTTAGCAGACCTATCCTAGAAAAGCTAGCTTTCTACGCCTTTGGTATTCATGGTCAGAACTTATGGAGGGCCATTGATTAGACTATTCCTAGTTTGAGCCCGGATCTTTATGTGTCTCGCTTTGTCTCGTCACTTAGACAATGATTCTCCGGTGCAAAAGTAATTGGGCTTATATATTATTTTTTTGGGACGTGGGTGTAAATAGACCTTTTAATATTTCAATCTCAGCCTTTTAGGCGTGCATTTGTGGGAGGTCATTGTTTGATCTTCGTCTAGGGGCAGCAGTGCAAGTTTTTTTCTATCATAGATCGAGGTTAGTTATGGATAATTTTCTTAGACTTCACCTTCTTTAAAAAATATATATTAAGAAATAATTTTGCACGTTTTCCTTTCATATAATTTGTTGAAATTATACATATCCAATGCTGGCTGGCATTGATGTGAAATAACAAAATATAATATTTCAAATCATCCACCCTATTTCCATATAAACTTTGATTAATGTATTTTATTTTAAAATTCTTCATTAATGTACTATTTTAAATCAACTGTTGCATATCGCTACTAAGTTACCTCCATAAATGCCATGTTAATCGTGGTTTTTTAAATCATTGAAATTGCATTCAGACCTTTATAAATATATATATATTTTAATCAATAATACAACAGTAGTTTTCCTACAAATTATCTTATACTGTCATTATCTTTTGAAAACAGTTTAAATAATATCCTTTATAATTTAGAAATTTAAATTGTTACCAAAGCGTTGTTCAAAATGAATATGGCTTTCTTCGATATCTATAATCATTCGAACACCGAAGATTACAATCATGTTGAACTCTGAAACCTTCATCATAATTTAATTATATATTCAATTAAATTGTCGACCTCGATGGTCTTGGAATAAAGTGCTTGCATCAGGATCCGATATTCGTGGGTTTGAAACCAGCCGGGGTTGACGATTTTTTTCTTAAGCTATACAAATCCGTAGCACAACTTTTTTACGGAAGTAGAACCGTCGGTCCCATGTCGATTGGGGCATGTAGAAGAACCTTGGAAGGTGTGTGAATATACCTTTACTGGCAAAATTGGTAGGTCCTTTCAATCTAGATCATAGACATACTCATGTGCTTATATAATCATTCAGTTCGGAAAGTTCACGTTAAATAGGCCCACCTCAAATATATTTTAATGTAATTAAATTTAATGGAACAATAATTTTTTAGGTGGTATGGAAGAAAACACGAGTTAGAGTGAGCATTTTTTCGGGTCTTATAGTAAATATTTATACACACTAAATTAATAATTGCTTCGAAAGATAAATTTAGTTTAATTTTATACACATAATAATCTGAACAGTTCTTGAATATTTGTCTTGGGGAATCCAGGAATTTGATAATGAATGTTTCTACTCATTTAAAAAGTCAATCAACAAATGCTGACTACCTCTTTAGTCCAAAGGTTTGAGTTCCTGGCTACATATCCAGAGGTCATGGGTTCGATCCCCGGCTCGTCCAGGTTTTTTTGTGAAGCAGTAGGTCTGGAACAGGGTCAAACTCGGTCTCGTGTGGACAAATTAAGAGCTACTCGAATAAAGAAATAGCAGCTTCGGTCTTGAAAACTGAGAGGGTTCACCGTGGTGATCACATGATATCCACTATACCCAAATGTTGACATTTTCTTCGCCAGTATACGTCGGTCGCTCGGTCGCTATAACTCGCTTGTGGGCTAACGCCATGGAGTGTTTTTTTTTAATCATCAAATGCTACTATGATCATGACATATATTCTAGAACTATTAACAGTATGAGTATTAAGTTAAACGTATCTACATAAGCAAGATTTTATTCATTTTGAGGAGAAAGAAATTGATATAATTTTTTTTAAATACTTACCTTTACTCACGCAACTTGAATCCCACTTTAGCATATAACTTTCATTTACCCTTAGAGGTAGTGAGATCATCTTGCATTATTCAAATAAAATATATATCTTATAACATTCATATTCAACCTTTTTCTATCCGCGCACCACAAGATATAATTCATCTTCCACTTTGTACTCCCAATGGTATTGGTGTATAATACAAGTTATAGATATTCTGCCATTTAAAATAAGTATCATCCAAAATAATACATTAACTAATATGTTTTTAAAATAGAAATATATGTATATATTATACAAGTACCCATATTAAATTGTATGTACCCCTTAAGATGTATCTACGTATTCCAGGTTTAATACCACTGGCTTATAATATAGGGTCATAGTGTAATCCGTCAAGGTAAGACTGCTAACTTTCAGGGTAGACAGAGAGTACAAGACAAGTATTTCCTCAGCGACATAACCACTAAGCAACCATCCAGTATATCCTTCTTTATGCGCGTGCACTAAGGGCTTATATATTTTTAAAAAAAGACAGAGAGAAAACAATAAAAATAAAAGACTCGCGCATATTAATTCCAGCGATGGGAAGACAAGTGTTTCTCTATATTGTATTGACATGTCCGTCATACACAGTGTACGAGGCAAAGGGCGCCTAATTATTCTCTTTCTTTATGTTTGTTATTTTGTTCTATCCTTTTTTTCTTTTTCTTTTACTACATCGTACTGCTGGCATCATTATTTTTTGTCTCCTTACTTTCTGATTGTGGTCCGCGAAACACAATCAATACTCTTTATCTTCTTTTTTTTTTAAATCTTTTTTCTGAAGGACTCTTGAAGAGAGTGGAGAGGGCTTGAAAACTCTTTAGTATCGATTATACCCACGTTAGCTTGAAAAATCGCAGAGATATGATCACACACACACACAAATATATATATGAATATATATATATATATATATTGGGTGTTCGACTGGTAGAACTATTTTTTTCGGAGTTAATGTTTGATATTTGCGAGTTGGTTAAATGAAGCTTATATACATTAATAAATTACGTGAGTTCTATTTAATTCTACATGGATAGTTTTATTAATTATTCGCGTTAAAACTTCATTATTTCTGCTGATTGTTTGTGTCCTTGATTTAAAAGCTCTTAAAAAATCCCATTTAAAAAAAATTATCACCTGTCTTACTACCCATTCGGGTTATTCACCTATGTAATAATTAAACTAATGTGTTGGGTATTATGAAGGTTAATTTAGAGCAAGTGTACTCATATTGGTGTGGAGGTGAAGTTAAAACTCTTTTAGGGAAAAAACCACCCTTTATATAATCGACTGGGATCAAACCCCGATCTCCTGATCTTTGGCAGTGTAATATATTGCAAGAGTAGCACCTTAGACCATACAGCCACCGAAGTGGGTTCCCAATTGTTTGATCCAAGTGATACTCTGTTAATACATTATTATTATTAGCACCGCGTCTTACTACCCGTTCGGGTTATACGCACTTACGCTAATGTGTAATGGTAGGGTGATTGTGATATGAAATGGAGGACCTACAGTTTAACGTGGAATCCGAACCACGGTGGAGGCCTGGCATTCCCCAAATTCACAAGATGTTTTGTCAGAGGTGAAGGAAGGGTTTGGTAACCAGATAAATCTGTGCCGGGACGGAGGATTGAACCCCGGCCGCCAGCACAGAAGTCTGACACCTTACCCCTAGACCAGCAGGTCACCCCTGTTAATACATAACCTACATAAGATAATGGTTTTATAAATATTGCATTAGACACTTGCATTCCTACCACCCCCGCCCACTCTATAGGAATAATCTACACCTTTGGATGGCTTTCTAACACCTGCTGGGTAGGGAACTGACTAATGAAATTAGCTCTTCTGATGCAGCTCTCTTTCTTTAACGTTTGATCATCCATCCATTAGGTTATTTAAAGAAACGCGATTCATATCTACCGCTACCATTAGTGCCGTCTGAAATTTAAATTCAATGTTATTTCAATTTGAACAAACACACAATACGATACATTAATCTTAATCATTTTTGTAAATTTTCACCTGTCGGCTCTGTAAGCGAGTGTTTCAAATGAAAAAAAAAAACTTGGTGTATTCCTTTGTGAGAAATTCTGATCACAAGTATGTTGGTCATGATGAGCAATTAAATATGTCATTTATGTAAGAAATATAGTCCACCCGTGTGCTTTATTTTACATATGGTGAAACAGTTGCATATACTCAGTATAGGTTGACATTACGAATGTTTCATACTTTATCGAGCGTTAAAGTCTCCAATACTCCCTTCTTAACATATACTTCATTCACGGGAGGAGTTTACCTCTGAAAGGTCTTTTTTCTTACCAATATCCTACTATATAATAGATTTCTGGTAGGGAAAAAAGTCCTTTCCCAGGTAAACTCCTACCGTGAACGAATAATATATCTCTTTCACCTGTTTTGTTTTGCACATAAGAGTTTCATACATTATAGCTATATGTTGAAAATATAAATGATTCGCACCTTTAAGAGCGTTAAAGTTTCCAATAGTTCTTACTGTTGTGTGATCTTAGCTTATTCTGTTCTACACTGGACAAAGTGAACAAATATTTGTATCTAAGAAATAGGATTTGACATAGAGACATAATAATGCATTTATAATAAACATCCTTACATTGTAACTGTGGTCATTTTCATATGGTCTACTCTTTGGGTTAATTCTTTATACAAACATTCTCGGAAGATCACAGTTACAATTGTATCAATAGTAACATTTATATAAATTTCGCTTTGAAACAATTTAAATATGAGAATAATATAAATTAATATGCTACATATTGACTTTGGTGAGTTTTTGCGATATTAACGTGGATGGAGAGTAAAACTGAATTTTAAATAAACTACCATTATATTATTTGATACATGATTCCAATGATAACAATTTATAGACGTTTTCTCCTGCTGATATTTAGTGGTATATAAACTCAAGAAATTAGTATATTCTTTTTGCAAGATAAATTTACAAGATCATCTGTGGTAACCTTTGAAAATGGTTTACAAATAAGCTGTGATTACTGGTAGTAAAAAAAACGTATAAGTTTAAAACACTGCCTTACAAATGTGTCCGTCAATATAGTATTTAAGTTTACAATAATATGAGAGATATTATTACTATAATCTTTGTGATTAGTTTATTTATAGTATTTATTGAATGCATTTTATTTAAATAGTATAAATTGACACGAAATTATGCACACACGGAAACGAGCCTTCGTCAAAGTTTCCGACCAGTAATAAACCGAATGCTAAAGAAGTAACACCTGGATTATTGGGAAATAAAAATAACACAATGGTGCGAACGGTAAAAGGCTTCTAATATTCTTTTAGATTCTTGGTAGTCCCATTCTGTGGAGGTCGAGGGACGGGCCGCCCAGAATATAACAATGGAACACGATCAGTCATCATCGCCGCAGTCAGTCAGTAGAGTTTGTCCGTCAGGTTCATTGACACCTTCTCATAGATATTAGGATACTCAAGAGCAGCGTTCTTAAAATTCTCAAGGTGCATGCGCATCGACTTGAAGTAGGATTTTAGTAGGAGGTGCCATTCGAAAGACCTTGGATCTTACAAGAATCCTTCCATATAGTAGGGGGGGGAAAGGCTTACCTACAAAAATCAGGGTACACAAATTAAAACTATGGCAATTTGGGCACTCCTGGATACGCCCCCTCTTGGATGAGAAAATGATATCAATCTCTCTCTCTCTTTATACCACCAGAATTTGCGTGGAGGATAAGTGGTAAACAATTTTGGAAAAAAAAAATACCCTCAGTACACATGGTTGAGATTCAAAGCCCAATCTTCCCGTAACCGGAAAACGTGACTAGATAAGCCCGATATTTGGTCCCACTATGTTTATTATTAATATTTTGATCACCGTGTCTAACTCTTCAGGTTATACGCATTATGATAATTACTATAACTAGGTAAGAATGGGGAAGGAAGCATTTTAGAGGTAGTCTACCCGCATTAGCAGAGAAAGGGAGTTGGAAACTATTTAGTTAAGACCACCGTCAGTAGACATAATCGGGATTCAAACCCTGATGTCCCATTCATCAGTGGGCCAGCCTAACACGAGAGCGCCGCCTTGGACAATTCAACCACTGAAGCAATTCATTAATTAATAATCCTCGTGTTTAACATGTATGAATATATGAAGTCTATACACAAACACACAGGTAGCCACGTTGTTTATGCGTCAGGCTCACATAGTTTGTTTTGTCAGTGATGAGGAGTTCGTGGTTCAAATCCCAGTCGTGCGCACTGAGAATGGTTTTACCTAATAGTGTTTTTCTTCACTCAAATGGGGATACATTTCCTTGTAATTTAAAATGTTCTCATCCCGACCTCATTAGTATAGTTGAATGTGTGTAGGCGTATAGCGCGATCTGATAGTAAGTAACACGCAGAGTATACAGTCCTATTTTCATAGGAAGAGCTTTTCATAAAATAAAGAAATTTTTTAAAAAATCAACAATATTATTTAACTAATTTAGTAGTGTTATTTTATAGTTAAAAGGGACATGAATTAGCATATGAATACGTAAACGTAGATCTGGTAGCGTTTCTAGCCTTCAGATAATGTTCTTCCTATGAAAATGTATATATATATATATATGCTCTTATAAGGAGGGATGAGAAGGGCAATTAATAGTGAATACTTCAACATTACCAATGAAAAAAGGATTGGGTTTCCACGTCAGTAGGAATAAAACCCCAAATGCACACGACTTAGACTCGAACTCGAGTAACGATTTCTAGTGTCACTCAAGTACGCCAGTTAAATACACTCACACTAACTAAGCTTATTTTTCATGTATCACTTTCTTCTGTGAAACGCTACAAATAATCTATATTTTATTTCTTCCCCATACACACATTTTTATATAAAATCGTTAAGAATCGTTAAACTGAAAGGATAAAAATAAACTTTTAGATATTTAAAACCTCATTTGGTTCGATTGGTTGATATAATGGTTCGGCATTGAAAGGATAAAATAAAAACAAACTGTCACCCACACAAATACTTCTCCCACGCAGCGCTGATCTACTTTGATGTCCCCAAAACAACCAGTGTATTTTTTTTATTCTTGGCCACCGAAACAAGATGAAGTCGTACTCGGGCCCCTTTTCAAAACCAGTTAGTATTCCGCGCTGTGTGACACGTATAAAACATTCATATTGAAAACATGATACCGATACGAAATGAACGTCGCACTGTATCAAAAGAGAGATAAAAAAAAAAGTAAAGACTAAAAAAGAAGGTGGTATGCCTGGGTATGGACTTGGGAGGATGACTAGATATGTGTTTTTTCTTTTACTCTCTCTGTCTTGTACTAAACAATGCAATGGTTCATTGACATGCCCGTCTCGGGATGGACGGATGAAAACAGGACGGGTTAACATTGACACCCGTGGTGTGGGAGTGTTAGGGCCCCCTGCCGCGATACAACAATCGGCCAATAGGGCGCGTCTCTCCCTGCCCCCACCCTCCCCCCTTTTCCCTTCCTTCCTCTCCCATCGTCTCATTATTGCAATATTGCTCAAGGGGTTTGATTTCGGGGGTATGGTCAATCATCTTGGAGAGAATTATTGTAGATCATTGAATGAATGGGTAAACTTGGCACTTATATTGGGTTGGAGGTGAATGCGAGTTAAGATTCGGGTAGGGGTAGTATTATTATCATTATTATTTATTAGGTGTTCTGTCCTACGTCGGGTCCAATTCCTTTTGTCAGTGAACTTGGATTACCAATGCGCCCTGTCCTTTGCCTTCTCCTTCATCTTCAATGATTATCTTCTTTCCTTCAAATATTTGAATCCTCCTCCTTCCCAAGTTCATCTTTCTTTCAACCTTGACTTTTATGACATCGTGGAAAAGACGGTTCCTCCTAAGGATATGTTCGATCTAATTTGCTATGTACCGAAGAATCACATCCAAAATGGTTCTCTTCTCACCCACTATTATTCTCTTATACTCGTTTTCATTTGTCACCCTGTCCATCCACCTGATATTCTAAAGTCTTCTCCAGCTTGGCCTTTATTTAAAATCTCTTGAAGTATATATTTTCCATCTTCCTGAAAGTCCAATCATTATGTTTACAAGTATTTAAAGAGAATGGGTTATTAACGCTGTAGACCTTGCAGATATTGGGCTTCGAATCTTTTGTGTACAGCCTAACCAGCTTTCTCCCTACTCGAAGATTAAAAGTTCATCCCCACCGGGAATCGAACCAAAGTTTTTCACAAGGGTTTGGTCAAAGTCTTAAAGCCTAACGCCTCAATTATTATTATTATTATTATTATTATTAGCACCGCGTCTTACTAACCGTTCGGGTTATACGCACTTACGCTAATGTGCAATGGTAGGGTGATTGTGAGATGAAATGAAGGACCTACAGTTTAACGTGGAATCCGAACCACGGTGGAGGCCTGGCATTCCCCACATTCACAAGATGTCTTGTCAGAGGTGAAGGAAGGGTTTGGTAATCAGATAAATCTTTGTCGGGACCGAGGATCGAACCCCGGCCGCCAGCATAGAAGTCTGACACCTTACCCCTAGACCACCAGGTCACCCCTCAATGACTGTTATCTACCATGGTATTTTAAGAAAACGCAAATTAAGGTTCTTTTTTTCGGGTTTTATAACATAACACTTTTTTGGTCAAAATAAAATATATTTCTCCATTAGATACATTTAGTTTTAGTTTTTATACATGGAAATCTCAGCCATTTTTAATGAATATATTATGGGCATTGCTTAATTTGGCCAGGACTCTTTCTCTTCACTTAAAAAGGTTTCTTTTCAAATTATGCTATACTCATGACAAAATATTCAATAATTGTTGAGATTGCTATAATACCTAATTACTTTATTAGTTTGGTCAAAAGAGGTTTTTTGTCATAAAAACTCCTGAAATACTTACCTAACTGTAGTTCCCTTTCATCCCACATTAACTGAGACGATAATTTTATTTTAAAAAATTGAATAAAGATATATTAATACCTTATTTATTTCATAAGATTATTCATATAAAGTTACATCCATAAATCAAAAAACGCTGTGAAATTAAATTCTGATTTTGTACTTTCAAGTCTTGTGTGATTATAATTACTAATGATTTAATTAATAAATGTTTAAATCACTATCTGAACACTATGAAGCTAACTTAATGATTTATATATGGTTTCAAACTCCTCCCTGATGAGTTCCGATAGAATGAAACCTAGGTCGGAGGTTTGGGCGGTGACGATCAGTTTTCTTAAAGAGGTAGCCAATAACTCTTTGCCCAGTGGCAGCAATGTAAATTGTGAACTTTGTTCTTGTTTTATTTGTAAATGTCATTATTGTGTTCGTTCGCTTTTATATGTTTTCTCTCAATCTTTCCTGTACCTTCTTCCAAATATATGTAGCTTATTGATGTTCTATATCCTGACATTTCATTTCATGTACAGTAACCCCATGGCTTCTTTGGTGCTGACTGACAGCTCACAGCTGACTTCTGACAGTCAACATTTAGGTACATACCTAAATTTATGACTGTCAAAAGTGACAGCTGCTGAACACATGTTTTTGCAGATCATTTGGTTCGGCGTAGGGATACATAATTTGGTCTGGTAACTTTTCAAAGTCGTCATCTGTCAACTGTGAGCTGTCAGTCAGCACCAAAGAAGCCATGGGGCTACTGTAGAATGGCAATGAAGGCATTATTTTTGCATCCTCAATGAGATACAGTTAATTATGTGCATGGGAGATGTGATAGTGATTGGTCGCATTGTTTACCGTGGTTAAAAACTAACAACCTAACGGTGTTTTAACTGCTGAAATAATATACCGAGGATTTACAGCGTGTTTGGTTATAGATTAGTTGTTGTTGGTTTTTGTTTTGTTTTTATAATCTTAGTGGCCTTCCCGGTCGTTTGAATGATTTGAATAGTCGATTACGATCTAAGGAGAGTGCTTCGATTCCGGGTGATGCTTAATAGGGTATTAGAAAGTAATAAATGTGAATTGTGTTGCTCTTAGGTTAAGTGGAGTGTACTGGTAAAGTTTTTTTTGTTTTGAATATTAACGTAAAATATCTCAATAAGAAATATTATTATTTTAATATTTACGGTTCTAAAAATATATATATAGTTGATGACTCCTGGTTTCCCCTCGCCGCCTCCTCACCTCTCGGCCCCTCCCCCACATCTTAGTATCCGTTCGGGTTATACGCATACATTAACTACAATACTGAAATGATGAGGAAGTTAGAATTCTAGAGAAAATGCACCCACATATTTATGTATGGCGAGTGGAAGACCATTTAGGGAACAAACTTAGTAGTACCCTTGATCGAGATTCGAACCTGGGTATATACGTCACTGACAATCTATTATAATGCGAGAGTGATGCATTAGACCACGTGACCGCCAATTCTGGCATATTCATATATATATATATATATATATATATTAGATTATTAGATTATTTTATAACTATCTTTCTGATTACGATATTCAAAAGAACATAGCTTTTGAAAATAATATAAAAACCAAACAAAATTGCCGCAAAGCCTGTTCAAGGAAATATTTTATAAATTTGTATCTATAAAATAACAATTTACTTTTCAACTCTTTAAGAAATTATATTTTTTTATTTCACGTTTGTTTAGGGGCACACATTTGAAGGAACACCTAATTTACTCCAAAAATAGCAGGCTTATCTTGATGTGTAACACAATGTGCAGTTTATAAATAGGCCCATAGTGTAATCGGTACAGGTAAGGCTCTTTTTCTTAAGGGAAACTAGAATGTTTTAATCTAATCTTTTTTCCTATTAATTGTAATATTAATTGAGGAATGTTTATATTATTTTTAGCTTCAACTATTCTGCTTTGATAAATAATTTATGAAATGTAATAAATTCTATTTTAGATAAAAATGAATGATTCATCGGCATTTGGCAGGAGATTATTGCAACAAATAATAACTCTATAAACAAATATAAATAAATCGTATGGTATTACTTTTAACAAAACATGTTGTAGGCCCTACATAAATATTTTAAATATATTTTCCCTGAATTGTTGATAAATTAATATTGCCACCGGTTGGCTAGTTTTATACTATTTTGGAAACACTGCTATTTGAACTATTATTTTTCACTCTAAAAATACCGCGCGTATTTCTTTGGTCTTGTTAACCCTTTATTATTACTTCATAGGTTTATTTTTTATTTATTTTTTACCTTAGATCTGAAGTGAGCTTGAGTTATCCTAAGTAAAGAACTATTGTTCGGAAACTGTTATGACTCTTACGTTTAAACTGGACGGTTGTTAAATAGAAAGTCTGCTAATTACAACAAGTAGTTCACTTTACATGGTCATTAAAGTGTCAGCATTCATGAGATAGGTAATTAAAAACATTTCAGTATTTTACAGAGGTAAGAAAATAAATATAGTAGACGTATAATAGGAGCAATGACTGGGCAGAGCGGTTGATTGAAACGCGGTATTTATTTGGCGTTTGATATTGAATTAATACCACAGTACCCTTAGAGTATAACAAATGAACGCAATTGAGTTTTGAAGATACATTTTATAAACTTTTTAATATGAATTACTTCTTTATTCTAATATATAATCAGCATTAATAGTAACATACACGTGCACCTTAAGCTAAGATCAACACACAATCTTTAAACTTGTTTAATTTATTACAAAGCACCCGGCGTTATAATCTTCAAATCCCATGAAAAATAATCATTATGTTAATGATCCAAATTGATCAAAAATGTTTGGACAGAGTTTTATCTTCAAATATGTGTTTGGAATAAATGTTTATTCCATTAGTGACGAAAATACAACTCGTTTGGCGTTTGTTGGACAAGTTTTACAAATTACTTCAGTACACTATCTATCACTAAAATGACCTAGTATTTTTAACTTTAAGTTTTGCCTGTTTTTTTGTGTTTGTGTTTTAAGGGTAATAATCTACAATCCAGTTTTAGTAAGAAGGGCCGTATAAGACAGAAAAGTGAATTCATATGATCTGAAGTTGTCACTTTTGATAGATATTATCAATACCTATTAAATAACTCTGATAAAATATTAAAATTCTATCAATTTTGACCAAAAAAACACATTTATTTGTGTTTTATTAAAGGTACTTCTTATGTAAATTGGACTGTTGTGAACCTTTGTCTCTGTGACTTCATGATGTACCAGTAAATTAAACGTTTAAGTTATTATTTCTGTCTCAGGTCTTCGGAGCTCTGTGCGTTATTCTATTTACTCTGGCGACCCTGAAGACTTGTTCAGCATTGACCTCATATCCGGCAATTTGCGCACAGCCTCCCTTCTGGACCACGAGACGAGACAATCAGTGTTGCTGAACGTTCTGGCTACCAGTGGGGACCCGCCCTCATACGGAC
The DNA here is from genome assembly GCA_902151425.1 of Timema shepardi. Taxonomy (NCBI): domain Eukaryota; kingdom Metazoa; phylum Arthropoda; class Insecta; order Phasmatodea; family Timematidae; genus Timema; species Timema shepardi. The sequence continues at coordinate 15,309 of CABFVX010003120.1, forward strand.
ACACGCAGGTCAGTCCTCAGGCCTTACGACCTGACACACAGTGACGTAGTCACACGGGGGGTTCTGGGGGTTCAAACCCCCCCACCCCTTCTGAACTTTATGAACAAGATATATATGGTTTCATTTATAATTCAAACAATATCAAAATTAAGGTAAAAGTACAAATTAAGAGGCTGTGTTACCATAAAAAGCACTGGAGAGAGCTTCTAGAGGTGTTTCATATTTAGAATTTTTCCTAGCCTCCAACAGCTAGAGGGTTATGTTGCCACAAAAAAATGCAGATAGTCTCTAGAACTATTTATCATTTAACTTTTTTCTACCCTTCCACAACTGGGGGATGTGCCCACCAAACA
>CABFVX010003120.1:15688-46413 GCA_902151425.1 Timema shepardi
TGGCTGGCTACGGTCTTGCCTGCCACACAGTGCTGTGGCTTGTCGCCGGGATAAGTTGAATTAGTCTAAACTGAGCCGGTGAAATCTTCTCACTACTCCTTAAGGACATTTATTGACCAGGTATCAACATATATACATTCCCATGTGTGGTATATAAAACATAACCTATATATTGCAAGTCTAATGGAGATTAAGGTGGCTAGAATAGGTCACAGTTATAACTTGAATGTGGGGGTGTAGGGGACGCAGTTTTTATATCAACACACTTTTTTTGGCCAAAATAAATAAAATATCCCTCCAATATGAAAAGAGAGTTTAATTTTCCTAATAGAAAAAGTTCTTAAATATCTGTCAAGGGTGTCCTGGAATTTCATGACAACTTTTTCTCTTCATTTAAAAAAATGTATCATCTAATACCGTTATGCAGATGACAAAGTATTAAACAACGATTGATATCAGCAAGTGAAGAAAATTAAACTCTTTGTTTCAACTGAAGAAATATTTGGTTTATTTTAGCCAAAATATTTTGCTGTAAAAACTTCAAAAACACTGACCTTTTCTCGTGTCCCCTACATCACCACCTTAACTAACTTCTCACAACACGCCACTACCTGGACAGTTATTAGCCTAGTCTAGTAGTTGGTGCATACAAATTGGCACGGTCCCTCTTCGTGTAGTGTAGGAACGTGTCCTGAAGATCAGTTTGTCAGATATGGAAGAAAGCGTCAAATGGGGCCACGCATAATGTTGTTACTCGTGATATAGACATTATAAATATGTGTATGCAAATATTTATTTGGTCTTATTACTGACATGTTCTATTTTCTAGTTGATAAATAAATATTTAATACAAATATCAGAATGGATCACATTATTATATTGTGTTGTGAAACACATTTAAACAGAACAAGAACAAACACTCTTTTCATTTAACGAGTTATTTTAAATAATTTCACAACTATATATGTAGCTATCTGTCTAGTATCCCGCTTTGTAGGCGCATGCGCAATTTATAACCTGTTGGCTTAGGCGCAGGGGCGCTGATTAAGTAATCGGTTATGGAAATTTTATTTGGTCTCCCAATCTGACGTTGTCGCGCATAAAAAGGAGAGCTGAAATTATTTTAAAGTCGCACCGAGAGGACAATGCCGATGAGGCTGAAATTTTGTGATTGGCTTGGAGCTTGTCCCGTGATAGCGTTCCTGCTCTTGTTTTTCGGTGAACGTGGGATTCCACAGTAAATACGAGGACACATATCCCACACTCTCGCAACTACTTGTTGCTGCTCGATTATAAAATTTAATCAACGCATATTACTGCTATTTTCACAGAGGAAGGGGAAAAACCTGTTTCTATGAAAATCAGTAATGAGAACATTTAATTTTGGCTCAAAAAGCATAGGTGACCTGTTAGCACACCTAATTTATAACCGGAAGAATGAATCATACAAACATTGCCATGAGCACTCGTATTTTACATTTTTTTTTATTTAATTTAATTTATCTAATGTGCACTTTCTGAACCGACTGATTTCATACATAACTTATAAACTAACTTAAATCTAGAACAGACAGAATATTCAGCTCTCAGCCGGTAATTCACCACTTTGAAAGTGGAGACCCATATTTCACCGTTGATAAATTTTTCGGCCATTTCAAGAATCAAACCCGGGGCCCTTAACTCAGTAGAGAGACACGCTACCGACTGAGCCAAGGTGTCTGACTCGTGTTTTTATTTGGTTTTAAGTCACCCATACTCATAAGAAAATGCTTCTTTATTTTCTTAATATTCACCTTTATCATCATCCTTTTTCATTAAGACTAATTGATGTAATTAGTTGATTGGTATTAAAGTTTAATACGTCAAGCTATGTGATCTTCAGCTGTAACCTTATATACACTCTATGCCTATACAATTACACTAATGTATTGAATTTTTTCTGGGCTGACCCTTAAAGAAGGTATTATTCAGGTTATTTTTCTCGGAATAATGTGACAACTATTAGTCAAATGGGGGTTTTTTAGTGTTGGATTACGTTGTCCCAAGCTAAGTTTATTTGAAACTATTTATGTTGATATAAAACTCTGTCTTTAGAAAGTACGCGTCAAATGTCCCCAAAGTAAAATACTTGCACTTATACCCCACAGGTGATCATCGTGATTGAAGACGTGAACGACAACGGTCCAGAGTTCGACTCCTCGTCTGTGCGCATCTCTGTACCGGAGAACGCTGAGCTGGGCATCCCTCTGTACGCCGCGCATGCGCGAGACAAGGATTCCGGTCGTAACGGCGCCGTGAGGTACAAACTGGCTTCCAGTCCTGGCACCGAAGGGTTGTTCGTCATCGACCCTAGACAAGGGCACATCACTTTGTCCAGGTGAGATATATTCGTAAAATGACACCCGGGACTCTTGAATTAGAGCACCAATGCCCAGGGTTCGTCCCTTTCTATAATAGGTGGATGGTTGGCGGGGCTCTCTTCTGGGTTTTCTGTACCCGGCATTAATATGACCCATCCATATAGGGTGTGTTCATGGGAAAGCGATGACTACTACATGGAGTAACCACTCCTTGTGCCCTATATAAGGACTTGCCATTTAGGTATAGGCTACTCCATTTAATCAAGTAATCAAAAATCTCATCTTCAAAAGTGTAGTGCACTGTTAGTTATGCAAGCAAATTTAGATTTAATTGTGAATTTAAGGTTTACATCGCTAATCAAAGACGTTTTTTGAAATAATATGTTTCTATTATAATATAAATATGATAGTGGAGTACCATTTTATTTCAGAATTACAAGCTAAATCCCAGAAAGTTATTCTCATGACTAATCCATTTGAACAACTAAAGTCTAAAAGTCTAGGACAGTGTTATTTTGGGATGAACGGGTTTTTATCAAAATTAGACAAACACCAAGATCTTATGATAGAGTGGCTCATGTCTCAGTAGGGAGTAGGAAATGTGGAATTATTGTGCCACCATCGACCTGATTCAGTGGCTGAACGTTGGTTCTTAACCTGGGGTTAATTACCCCCTTTTGGGTAAAGTGGCTATCCAATAGGGATAACACAAGACAAACATGAGTTTTATGTATACTAGCTATATTAAACTATCAATTATGCTTCTAGACTAGAACAACAATTCGATATATAAAAGTAATTTTATATAAACAACAATACCAACCTTCTCACCAATATTTTGCCTTAAAATTTAAATTGTTTGTGTTTAGAATTTTTTTCTTGGTAAATATTGTCAGTTTTCAACAAGGATTTTTTTTTAAAAAAGTGGGTAAAGAAAGGTTCCCGGATAGGTCATAGGGGTGACACGACTGAAAAGGTTAAGAACCACTGGTCCAAGGCATCGCCCTCATGTTAAATTGGCCTGCTGATGACTGTGAGATCAGGGTTCTAACCTCAGTCGAGTCTACTGAGGGTGGTTTTTTATTAAATTGTTTCCCTTTCTCCTTCCTCATCCATGTCCCATTAGAGTAATTATAATATATGCGTATAACCTGAACAGGTAGTAAGACGTGTTTATATATATATATATATATATATATACCGATCAAGGTCGTACTAACTCTTATTTCCTGTTCAGGCCCCTCGACTATGAAACCACCCAGAGACACAGCTTGGTGTTGACGGCCTCCGACTCGGGGGACCCTCCCAGGTCAGCCAACCTAACCGTACTGGTGGAGGTCCAGGATGTGAACGACAACCCTCCAGTGTTCGAGAGGATGGAATACGCCATCAGCGTGCTAGAGTCACTACCAGTCAACTCGCAGGTACGCCACAGTCCTCGCGTCCATTGGCCCAAAGAAGGGACTCACAATATATCTAGAAAAACTTCCCCATTAGATCACAGGTGTTATTAATCTTTTTACGATTGGGTTGGACAGAAATAACCCATTTTTACTTCAAGATTAAAAAAATGTTAAACTGACCAATAACACAAATGTTATGATATTGCAATGAATTATCTGAATTTCTAAACGCGTTATTTTCAATCATTTATGAAATTCTCCAACATAGATATTAATTTTGTTTGTTTACTCTTTATTTTACGATACTTAAAATGATGTCCATTTATTAAATAATTTTGACTTATTAGGTTTTTGATGATTTATATTTTTAACTTGAATGGGAGAAATTGAGAAATAGATGTTTCATATAAAATGGTATTATTAAATGTTCGCAAAACTGTAATACAATGCAATTGTGACATTATGGCATTTTTAGAAGTATTTTTATTTAATGTTAACAAATAACATTCGAAACATAGTTTCTGCTTTCGTGCTAGATCTCTATTAAGATATAAAAAAAACTTCATGGCCTGTAAAACGATCTATTCCGACCCCTGCAAGTTGGTGAAGATAGTGCCAACATTTGCGTATAGGTGGTGTAATGTGGTCGACATAACCAACCATCAGGCCATTAATATAAGTTGTTGTTTTTTCCATACCGGAGCCACTACTTATTTCGAGTAGCTCCTCATTTGTTCTCGCGAGACTGAGTTCGACCCCCATTTCAGACCCACTGCTTTACAGACAAATCTAGAAACACTGTGGATCTAACACGAGACCTCTAGATCTGACTCCAAGTACTCTTGACCACTAGACCACAGAGGTGGTCGGTTGATCTCTAAGATTGTTTAGTTCTCGAAACTTTACGACTCTAAATTGATATTCTCCGTTCTGTTCGCAGGTGATCCAAGTTACTGCCGTGGATCTGGACACTGGCAACAACGCCCGTCTCACCTACCGACTCTTCCCTTCCGACAACCTGACCGTCGCATCGACCCCGAGCAACGACGAGAAGAACCAAGAGGTCTTCGGAGTATTCCCCAACAGCGGCTGGCTCTATCTGCGCCGCGCTCTGGATAGAGAGGTAGGAGTACCCGCATATACTTACAATACAAGAGCGCTCCCTAAAAACCTAACTATTTTGAAGATGCTTGAACTATAAGGGAATTGAATAGAGCTATTTTATTTATTTGGGGCATTTAACATATTCTTTCTGAACCGACTGATTATATCAGCAAACGAGAATGTCTATGAGCTGGGCCAAAGGGCTAACCAATTTTCCGGAAAAGGTATTCTCACATACCTTCCAGGGGTTCTTTAACATGCCACAATTAACATTGGACCAACGGTTTGACTTTTCCTCCGAAGGTAGTTTTGCTACAGATTTTATTATCGCTGATGATAAATCCGTCGACTCCTGCTGGGTTTGAACTTACGAAGATTGGGTCATGAGGCGTGGAGTTTAAATGAAGTCCACCAAAGTCAATTTGAAAATAAAGAATACATGGTTATATCCCATTATACTATAATAACCAACAAACTTGGATCATTAATGGAAGGGCAGATAAATCAGTAATTTCGATAAATTAGATTCAATCTGATAACGTTTAGTAAAATGTTATTAAACTTTGGAAAATTATATAATGTTTAGCTATCTAAATTTGTTTTATGTATTGTTTCATCTGACATTACAGAATAAATATGCCATTTGTGTTTAAGTAAAGTTAAACTCACTATTTAACGTATAGTCAAAATAAAATAAGATGCATTAGTTAACTACACTGCCTACTTTACTTGGTGAATTCAAAGCTATTTTGCGAAACGGGTTGCATCATAACTTTACTAGCCAAGCAATCCAAATACTATCACACCAAGACGCCAATGTACTAAATTGAAAGAAAATGAGGTGTTCATCCTGTGAGATTTTTATTATTTAACCTGCTGCTAACATTGCCCCTCTTTCTCTGACGATTATACAAACTCCCTCTACTATTTGCGACTACAAATCATTGACTTGCATTTCAGAAATATATTTTCTTCCTTTACTATTCTAGATATACATTTACTTTCACGGATATGTTTAATATACATTTTGGCAAGAAGATGCTTACTGTTCATTTTCTTGAATAAACCAAATTTACTGGCTTAAGTTATAGACGATTTTAAAAAAATACAAAAAATCTAATTCAATATTTTTTTAATTTGGCAATGTTGGTCAATTTTTATCAGTATTTAAGAATTTATGGTTTTTGTTTCAAAGTTAAAACTCGCCATATAAAACATGGGGAAACCTATACTCCATTCACGGTAGGAATTACTCTCTGAAAGGTCTTTTTTCCTACCAATATCCTACTATATAATAGATTTCTGGTAGGGAAAAAGGCCTTTCAGAAAACAATTCCTACGTTGAACAGACTTTACCTTACTTCTGTTACGTTATAGGTAGACAACATTATTAAGCATTGTTTTTCACACAATACACTGACATTGTCATTTAGTTCAGAATCCGGTCGGTTACTAAGCCTAAATTTAGTTTTAAAATGACACCAAGATGGGTTTGATTCTTGTGTCAAAGTCAAATGCGTCAGTCAAACACATATTTAAAAATGACTGAACATAAAGAAATATGCATTTAGTAAACAAAATACTCTATGTACAATTATGACTGTAGATTTAAAGGTTGGTACCCCTGGGTCAGACGTATCGCACCGACTTACGTTGAGCTGTTATTTCCAGTCGAGAGACCGCTACGTCGTGCGGGTTGTTGCCTCAGACAACGGCAGTCCTTCAGGGTCTGCGACGGCGCGAGTGGTTGTGACGGTGCTTGACGCCAATGACAACGACCCTAAGTTCTCCCAGGATAGCTACGAGTTCTGGGTGGAGGAGAATCGCGTCAGGGGAACAACCGTCGGCCAGGTGAAGGCAACTGACCCAGATCTAGAGTCTAATGGGGCTCTGAGGTACAGCATCATCCCTAGCAACAGCAGTTTCCAGATCAACCCCAACACTGGTGAGTCTATGACTGTTTACTCTTTATTTGTTTCTAGTGCTTGTTAATGATTATATGTTCCCAGCCTGGGGTCCACGAAACCAACCTAAATTTTTTAATTATTTTTATCTGTATTTTCACATCATATAAAAAAATTATCGCTATTCACAATTTGCTTGGACATTATTTTCCTCCATTACTGTCTGACTAAACATATTAATTTGTTCTTTTATTAATATGAAACGGGTGACTTAAAATGCTGGAAATGTATAAGTAGGTTATTAATGTTACCTCGTGTGAGGGGAGCAGCAGCGAATTATTATTGGGTTAAGGAGGGCCATTGAGCTAAATAACAGTTTCATATATGTATTTTAGTATTCCCTAAAAGTGGTATCAAACTATGCCATATAATGAAACTTAATAAAACTAATTTACCTATTACAAGATATAGATTAATAGCTTTAATTGTATGTTAATATAGTTTATATTATTTTTCCAAAACATCGGATGGATATATATTTAAGGTATCCATTGTATAGTTGTTTTTTTAATGTGATTTTCTGTGAGATTTTCTTCCATTCTCGTTACTTCCTTTAATATACGAGATTGGCAATTCAGTTACTTGTGGGCGAGGACTGAACCTATAACCTCACGAGTGAAGCCTTCCAATCAACCATCAAGTGGTAGTTAGTAGGCTAGCCCAGTTATACCAGTTCAGTACACCGTAGTGAGAAAACACACCAACTCCACAAATGGTCTTGTTTGATTCACCATTCAATCTGTGTATAGGGTTCCTGATTTTATGTTCCCAGCAATAATAACTTTGTATATAACAAAATAGTAAGCCATTAATGGTTTTGATTTGATGCAAATTTATTTTGCGAAGTTCAAAAACGATCCTTTTTATTTCGTAGCAGAACGTACTAGGCCATGACGCAATGCCCTTTGGGTATGTTAGTGGTGTTATCCTATTTATCTTCTTCCACTTATAATCTCAAAGTTTCCTATATGGACTCCAGGTCACTTTTAATAACTGTGCAATCTTCGACTAGACTAGATCCAATCATTATCATGTATTTCCTCTACGGGATGGATACATAATATATTCAACACACTTGGATTTAAACTGGTGGAACAACCCCCGTTTTATATTTAGCAGCCATTAAAGATGATTTACGTTTTGTATTTCTGTAAAATATATTTGAAGACAGTTGTAGATAACGGTTTGCATCAGTTATATACTACAAAGGTTGCACAAAGGATTTCACTTAGTCCTAAATTTCATTAATATATTCTTTGTCAATATATAGCTATTTCCTTAGCCTTAAATATATGTGCTATGCAAGGCAGACTATACTTTGATTTGATTTTCAAAAAGTTTGATGTACACTCAGGTTATTAGTCCTTCCTTGACAGATTCATCTATGACTCTATCTTATAAACTAAACTATAGTGGAATAATGCAAGGTAAGTTTGCTACCTTATGAAGGGTTAACCGATAAATTAATTTAAATAAAAATTTCACCTTCAACTTTAAACTTAATACATTCTGTCGCTTCTTCAGATATACAAAGATATTTTTGAAAATTTTTTGACTGTACCATTTTGAATTTCCACAGAAATAATTTAAATGCGTCACCTTCTAGTAGAGTATCGTGGGGTTTTTTCTCGTCTAGAAAATAATTTATTTATTCTGCCTAAACCATCAATACGTTGATATTATCAATTTACCTTTTATTTTGGGTGGGCCCGGCCCACCCAATGGCACCGCCCCTCATTTGCATTCACATATTGGTTTTTTAGGTTACTCTGAACTTTTCCATTCGAGTTGCATAATCCTTGTGTACACTCTTAGTTTATTTAAACTCTAGACAGTAATAAAATTATGCATCACATAAATATATAGTATTTTAAAATGTAATATCCTAGTTTAATTGGCAATACTAACGGTAACATAAATTTATAATAAATGAAGCATTCCAACAATTTTTTTTAGCACCCGTATTACTATCCGTTTATTCTATACGCCTATGTAATAGTTATATTAATATGCTAGGGATTAGGAAAGTTGAATCTCAAGGACATGCATCCGCGTGGAGGGAGATTGGAAAAATATTTAGGGAAAACCACACCCAGTACACCTGATCGCCCCGCATTTGACAGTCTATTCTATTGGAAAGTAGCGCCTTGGACCATGCGGCCACTGAGGCGGGTCTGAGGGTAGTTCCTTACCCATTAGACTATTTAATAAATTGATTTTTGCTACCTATTCATTGGCTGTAAGAGTAAAACGGCTGAAAATTGGTCACCTACTCAATGCCTTCTAATTTTTCTGATAGTTTTTCCTTTCCTCTAAAAGTTGGGATAGAAATGATTAATTTAACAGGGTATTGTCATTTATATCCTCACTTAAGATCGACGCATAACATTTGGACTAAGGGACCCCTTGTCCCAAAAATTCATAGCTTAGACTGATCGTGAGGATTATCGGCATAGCTTAGTTGGGCTATGTTCACTCGCCAGGAGGATCATAACAGATAAATAGATCTGCGGGTAGATATGAATTCAGCTCCACCAATCTTTTTGTCTCATATTAAGTTAGGTTTGTTTAGGTTCGGTTGGGTTGGGCTAGGTTAGACTAGGCCAGGTTCGATTAGATTAACATTTTATCTTAGGCCGGTGACAGACTGACGTTTTGGTCGCTGCGACACGACCAGGTCACTCTATTGTATTGCATTGTTTCATATAAGGAAGGTCGCTACGCCCAAGAAACGCTCACATCAACGATTTCAAATCTGTTGCGGCGTTCGTGTCGTTAGTCTTACCCCTCTCATATGAAACAATGCAATACCCTAGAGTGACTTGGTCGCGGCGTTTATGTCGCAGCGACCAAAACGCAACCAAAACGTCAGTCTGTCACCGCCCTTACTGTCATTCCCTTTCTGTTTTCGCTCAGCCTCATAAAAAATTTACAACCATCTTAAATGAAACGCCGCAACAGCCGGGCATGAGTTAGTACACTAGTAGGCTTACGACCAGTTTACAATTCCCAAGAAAGAACTCAGTGCCCCAACTGTAATAAGTGTAGTAAATTTACACATTTATGGTCATATTTTTAGAAATTCGCGAATCAATTTTTAAGTAGAAAATGTCTGAACAAAGCTTTTGCATCTATCCTAAATAAGTAAGACAACCACATAACTAGTCGTATTAATACAAAGTATCAATGTTTTATTGCTTCAACACTTAGTTCTTCGTCGTTAGAGTTATTGTGTTTTGTCGGCTCTATTTAAAGTGCGGTGATCATATCCCCAAGTATTTGCTTTATTGTTCTTGTTGGCGTAATGCAAGGCATGATGTTAATACTCTGGAACGCATTGACATTTCGAACAAATAGTTCTGGGAAATTATGTCGTATAACAGACTTAACGAACCCTGATGCTATGTTTTGTTTCTTTGTTTTAGCCGGCAGGTTTCTAATTACCACCGTAAACTTATTTTTCTTTTAAAGAAATTATAAACTACATAATAAAGGGATGCTGTGATAAATAAATAGATCGACGACTCAAATGGTTCTGGAGGCGGTCCAGCGCTTTCTCCTTTTTTAGGACCTCGCGTTTCCTGTTTCACTGTTTGCAACAAATGAGGCACATGCCAAGTGCTTCACGGAGAGTCAACTCAGGACCAGTTAGACTGTACCTTTTTTTGGCCGATCGAAGCGATGTTAAGTTTTGAGGTGGGAGGGAAGGGGACGCGAGAAAAAAAAAGCTAGTGATTTTGCCGTTATTTTGACAAAATAAATAAGATATTTCTCCAATACAAACATAAAATTTAATTTTCTTAACATGGTAACCTCAAAATTTCTTTGTTGAGGTTATTTTAGAATTTAATGACAACTTTTTCTCTCCATTTAAAGGGTTTGTTGGCTAATGCCACCATGCTCAAGGCAGATATTCAGAAACTGTTGATATCAACATGTGAAGAAAATTAAGCTCTATGTTGATACTGAAGTATTATTTTATTTATATTGGTAAAAAAAAAGTTTTGGCTAAAAAACAACTGAGGATATCGTCTGTTCGTCTCTCTTAGTTCCCTGATATCTTTCAAATGCGTAAACCATTATTAACGAAATATGGCAAGTACATTCTTTGAACCTAGGCCGAACAAAATATGAAAATGGTTTGTTGATTTAGCTATCCGGTTCAAGATGGCACTCACTATAAAAATCTATCCGTTTGTTCCATAATCTCTTTCCAAATCTGTGGACCAATTTTAACGAATCTTGGCAGGGACATTCTTTTAATTTAAGCCAAACAACGTGTCTAGATGGTTTTTCGATCCGGCAATCCGTTTTAGGTTGGTAGTCACTCAAAGTATTTTTAGTCTAAAAACTCATCTCAAGTGTTTTGAAATTAAAACTATGTAGGGGCCGATAAGCAATCGATCAAGTACTTAAGGCATATTTTTAAAATTTTAAACATATATTGCAAGACTAGTGCCTTGAAACGGTCGTGCATTAGCTTGCGATAGATTCTTCCATTTACTTTAACCTGGTATATAGTTCACTTCGGTGATATGATAGTCTAAGGTGTCACACTTTTAATAGGCTGGACCATCGATGAAGGGTATAATGGGGTTCGAATCCCGGTCAAGTGTCTGAGGGTATTTTTTCCTAAGTGGGTGTCCACTCTCCCTCGACCCAAATTCAGGTACACTTCCTTTATATTTTACCTTCCTGATCTATAATACATTAACAAAATTAATACATATTCGTATAGAACGAAATGGTTGTAAAACGCGGTGTTAGGAAACCTAAAGAAATACCCCATTTTATACCCCTTTTTACTATACGCACCTGACCAAAACGCCAAGAAATATTAAATATCTGTGTAGATTGTCTAGTCTTTTTATTACTCGTCTGTGCAATATCCAATATTTGATCACACTAATCAATAGGTTAGAGCTGAGAAAGGTAGAATTTAGAGTAAATATACCCGTATTTGTGTGAAAGAAGAGTGGAAAACAATTTTATTTAACTCCCTACACTAGCCGGAAATAAAAACTCAAACCACGTCATCAGTAGCAAATCAAACTTAATTAACTTGACGTTTAGCACGTGTTCAACCTGTATGCTTCTAAAATCAGGTTTAGTCCAGCTAATAATATGATTTGGAAACAAACCTAATTTATTTAAATGTAAAGTCCATCATCCTAAAGCAAAGAAATGTTTTGTATAACAGAATGATTATTTGATGTACACCGCGAGTGAATTTATTCAGACATATACTGGGGTTGAACCCATACCCTTACTCTTGGGACCATATCCTTGTATCCTAGACCTGGGAACAGGATATGCCCAATGCAAAGAGTTACTCACCAATCTTTAAAAAACGGGGACAAGCATTGGATTTCTTGTATAATCCTAACTTTATGTACTCCATCATTGTGTTTCTCACTCCAACTTTCTTTAAGAATTTGATGAAAAAACGTTGATAAAAGGCGGGGATAGTTTGGTCAGGTTATTGTTTGTTGGGGTATGGGTAGAGAGAGGGAAGCCCCTCCTTCCCTCCTCAACCGGTCATGCTTAGATCCCATGTTTGCCAACATAACTCCGTTAAACAAGAGATTGGAGACATTATATTTACGTCGGTGTTCTATCAGCTATCCTTTTATTTTCGATCCTTCCTCTGCATACATTCTCTCTCAATGTCTTCCTCTACGGTCTCTTTATTTCCTTTATTCTCTATTTGTCTCTTACTCCTCGTGTAAGCGACTAATATTTTACTGGAATGTTTATTTTATACAAACAGTAAAAAAAACTTATATCCCCCCTCCCTTTCCCTGATTACTTAACAAATGTAGCTATGGATTTCTTGCTCGTCTGTTAATACTTTTTTTTAGTGCTTTCCAAAATGTCGCATGAATCTAACTCAAACATCCAAGACGGATGAAAAATATAACCTCAGTCACGCCCCTTAAAATAATTTCCATTTTTTTCACCAAATTTGTGTCTTGACGTCAATTCTATAGGCTAAAATTCTTCCGGTTTCGTTTCCGAATGTTTGTAAATAGAAGTCGTTAGCTTAGAAATATTACTAGAATAAATGTTTATAAAGATAATACAAAAATCTTAAATAAGATTAGATATTGATCATTAAGATTTATAAGGACCTAAAATAATTATTTCATCGTATGGACACATTTTAAAAGTTTTGCCATTCGTTTATTTATTTAGATTTTTCCCTTTTTCTTCTTCTTTTCTAAAACCACTTTTCTAGTTTTGTTTACATACATTTACCTTTCCCCCCTTTTCCTTCTCTGTATTTCTACTCCTCTCTCTTTCTCTCTCTCTTGGCCTGTGTATAAAACGAGAGTCTGAAGTTGTGGTAATATTTACAAACGTTCAATACGGCCGGTTAAATGCAGAGTCAATATTGGCGGCTGACAAGACGGGGAAGTGGTTGAAGAGGCTAGAGGGTAAGAAGGACATTTATTTGGCCGCTATGAGGCAGGTGAAGCTTTTTGGGTTGCCTCGTGTATAGTCAGTTCAGCTTGAGATGCGCTTAGGCAGAGTAGTGGGGCAGAGAGGAAATTATCTCATTTTATTATCGTTGTCTCACTCATTAGCCTTTCGGGTTATACGCATTTATATTAATTACGCTGGTAGGGTAGATAGGAGTAAGGTAGAATTTAAAGATAATATACCCGCATTAGCGTTAAGGGAGAGTGGAAATACACCCTCGGTACACCCTACCGGGATTATAAAGGTCGATTCACACAGAAAGCTAAGCTAAGCTATGCCTTGTTACGCCACGCTATGTTTTTCCCGATTGCTGGCCGGGAAATTTTTCCATCACCCATCTTGTACCATCTTAAGTTGCAGATGCGCATAACGCAACTTGCGCTCCGGGTTGAACAGACGCAGTGCTGTTTTGGTGAAAATAACTAATGAAGTGTTGAAGTTTTGTTTTCAGTTTGTTTCGCGTGTATTTAAGTAATATTATATTTAGATTTTATAATTAATAAATGTGTTTGTATTAAAAATGTAAACGTTAATTGAACAAATCAAACCTCCAGCTCATAAATTTTCTTCATCTTTCAAAACAGCTGCTAACAGCAGCATCTTTTCTTCCTCAGTACTATCATCTGACATTTTGGAGAACTCCATCATAACAAAACTTCACTGGAGCAGACCAGAAAGAAACAACACTGAATTCTGGAGTGAAAAGAGGGACCATTGCTTAGCTTAGCAATGAGTCTGAAACCAAATTGACAGTCTTAGCACAGCACAGCATAGCTTAGTTTAGCTTAGCATTCTGTGTGTATCGGCCTTAACACCGATCACCCCGTCACCGGCAAATCGATCTAATTATTCCAAGAATAACGCGTTCGATCAGGTTACTACCGGCGCGTTTTTTTTTTTAAAGAAAATATCATTCTCATAACACTTTTTGAATATTTATTTATTTGAAAACAGTGTATAAAATTAGCGCACTAAGCCCAAAGTCTCGGTCTCAATCTCGGGTATGATTTTTCAAATTTACGAATATTAAACTTGAAGCGGCTACATTCGTCACCTAAATGTCATGTTGGTCTCATCATCTTTGTTATTATTGTACATATTATTGCACAAGCATATGCTTTCTCCAATTTAGGAATAATATTAATGAAAGTGGGCTTGTGGGAGGGGGGAGAAGGAGTGGTGGTACCTAAAAATAATTAAATATTTGTGTGAGCCCCGCATTTGTTGGCACGTGGATTAAACGTCACTCTTGTTTAGTCTGGTTTGCCATTGCCGGGAGTGCGGGATTTGAATCCCTACGGGTGTACTTAGGATTTTTATTTAACAGTTTCTCACTCCTATTCCATGAAAATTCGGATTATTTACTCTTAATGGGTGACCTGGCGGTCTAAGGGTAAGGTGTCAGACTTCTATGCTGGCGGCCGGGGTTCAATCCTCGGTCCCGGCAAAGATTTATCTGATTAGCAAACCCTTCCTTCACCTCTGACAAGACATCTTGTGAGTGTGAGGAATGCCAGGCCTCCACCGTGGTTCGGATTCCACGTTAAACTGTAGGTCCACCATTTCATCTCACAATCACCCTACCATTACACATTAGCGTAAGTGCGTATAACCCGAACGGGTAGTAAGACGCGGTGCTAATAATAATAATAATAATAATAATAATAATACTCTCAATGGTATCTTCTTAAACCTTACCGCAACTGTATGGAAAAATCTAGATAGCTTACTCAGACGTGGTGCAAAAAATAATAATTAAAATCTAATTTTAAAATTTATAACCTGGTCAGAGTAAACTAAAAAACAGTTTTAGGAGGTTACACTATTTGCTTAAGGGGTTGTTTTAATATATCTACACTTGATATGATCCCTGATGTAGCATATTGGGAAACGGCGTTGTCATTCTTTCGTTTTTATGTGGTCAATCTACCCTAAAATATAAGACAAGTTTCGCAACGCTGGTTGGTCGAGGTTGCCAGTAGCTCCTTCTTACCCTAACACACCACCTCACTACATAACTGTGAGCGAGGAGATTTGGCAACAATTAATTGAGAGAAAGAGCGAAGATAGAGCTTTTCTCTATAAGACCCGCAGTTGAACCAGCAATGATGTTGGGTATAGAAGCTAGTGGTCTATGGCCATAATACCATATGCACTGTCATAAGTAAATTTGGTTTCTGTATTTTTTTTAAAAACGCACGTTAAGTTTGTCTCATGGGAGAGCATGGGACAGAAATACCAGGTTATTTATCAAGGAATTTGATATTTTTAATACTATTTTCACCCACTTGATTGGATGAATCCCTGAGAAGTCACTCTCCTGTTAGATTGGTCTGCTGAAGACGGGGATAGCAAGGCTCAAATCCCGGTGCAGGCCTATTGAGGATGCTTTTCCTAAATGGTTTCCCACTATCTTTCCACGCATTGCAGGATTATTACCTCTAAAATTATTTATTATTCATTCCTACCCCATTAGAGTAATTTTCATATAATGCGTGAAACCTTAAAAGGTAGTAGGACGCGGAGATAATAATAAATCTTTTCACCAAAATGTTGGCGAAATTGCTGAACACTTAAAAGGTTTAAATTTTATGTTTAAGTGGGTTTTTTAAATGTGTGATAGCTTACATAAAAGTGTATAAACCAATCCAAACATTTTCTGTTGTGACCCTTTTAAAAATGACTTGATTTCATAAAAGAAGGTTAGATTTAGGTTTCAAGCCTCTTACTTTAATTTTAAAAGTGCAAATTTTCGCTTAAGGTATCGTTGGCATTTTTTCTAAAAATTTCAATCTCAAAATTTTAACTTTTTAACTAGTCAGAAACCTGCTGATAATGTTGGTCCACATTTTTTTAAACAATATTTTTAAAAAAATATCAAATAACTTCTTAAATAATTCGAGATTATTAAACGCCTGCTACGCGTCTCACTGCTAAACCATGTAGCACCCTTAAATATATCACCCAAAATATTTTTTTGTACTAGATGTTTAGTAAAATTCTTGGTTATACCTTAGGTAAGAAGAATCATTTAGGTTGAATGGGAGGAAACTTGAGTAAAAGTCAGTATTTTTCCGTTTGTTTTTTTAAATGAAAAAATCTATGGTCAAAGTAAATCAAATATTGCTTACGTAGATAGATTTAGTATAATCTCCTACAAAGAGTAATATCAACAGTTTTTGAGTATCCGTCAAGAGCATAGCGGCCTTTGATCATAAACTTTTTAAATGAAGAGAGAAATCCCGGTCACAATAATTACACTGTGCCCGTGACTTATATTTAAACGGTTTTTGCTGTATCTCCGCGTTTAACTAGCTGTTCAGATCATACACATATAATATGATAATTGTTATATTAGGGTAGTTATTAAGAAGGAACCATTTTACACATTTGCATGGAAGGGGGTGAAAAACAATTTAAGAAAAACCACTCTCAGTAACCCCATCCGGAATTCGAACCCTGATCTTCCCGTTTATCAGGGGCATGAGAGTGACTCCGTTGACTATTAAGTCCCTGAAGTAAGTTTCAAACAGAGTTGAGATTTCTACATGTATCAAACTAAACTAAATATATTTACTGATTATTTGATGTATTTTGTTCATACATTTTTTATGTCACAAAAACAGGAAAAACCCACCTACCTTAACTAGCACTGGCTTCAATCCCACTTTAAATCTAAACCTGCCCTTAGGGCACATACAAGATATACACCAGACCTACAGCCGCCAGGTTAAAATGGCTACGCTCATTGGAAGAACTTGAATCAATCAACACGGGGATTGCTAGGTGCAATCTAGTGGTATTAAAAAAACATTGTTTCCCTAGAAATAAGACACAAAGATACACCAAGTCAATCGGCCAGCTTCCACAAAGCTAGGTTTAGGTAGTGACCCGGCCCCCTCTTTACATAAACCAACCTCACAAAGAGCTTATATTCCATTCACCGTAGGAATTGACTTCTGAAAGGCCTTTTTCCCTACCATAAATCTACTATATAGTAGGATATTGGTAGGAAAAAAGACCTTTCAGAGAGTAATTCCTACCGTGAATGGAATATACGTGGGTTGCCCATTACTATTACAATGGTTCCTTTATGACGAACATGTTAATAGTGAGTCGTTTACTAACTGCACGTAAGGTAACCTGGTGGTCTAGATGTAAGGTGTCGGACTTCCGTGTTGGGGGTCCGTGGTTCCATCCATGGTCCCGCCACAAATGTATCTGATTGCCGAAACCTTCCTTCACCTCTGGCAAGACGTGTATTAATCACAACTTGTGAATGTGCGGAATGCCAGGCCTCCACCGCTGTTCGGTTTCCACGTTAAACTGTAGGTCCTCCATTTCATCTCACAATCACCCTACCATTACACATTAGCGTAAGTGTGTTTAACCCGAACGGGATAGTAAGACGCGGTGCTAATAATAATAATAATAATAATAAAGACACTAGTGAACCCCAGTGTTGATGTACTCAACCTGGCTCAAGGAGCGCAGTGAAACTTCAGTAAGGCTGAAGATCTAGTTTGTCCTTTTCTGTGGATTAGGCGCATTTACGGTCACTATCATAAGGGAGGTATTTATTTATCCTACACCCTTGGCCTAACATCACATTTTATCAATTATTATGCTACAAAATAATTTAAAGTGGGACGTCGAAACTTTAGTCATACTCTTTGGACCCATGGATAACGTAATTAACTCGTAGTTTTTTTTTAAATGCCCAAGGTTATAAACTTAACTATGGGCGGAAATTATGACTAGTGAAGCGTCGCGCTGTAAATAAAAAACAAAGGGATGTCGTATTATTGTTATAAGTTGTCTATAACCTAGGACAACTTTTAAGAAATAAACAAACAACGTATTGCCTACAAAATAAATATCATTTCATTATTCTTCTGCTGTTATTTTATGTATATTTAAAATATGTATCAAAAGTAACAGTAACATGACTTGACGTGAAAATAGATCTAGTAGCTCCTAAAGCAGTCGGAATAAGGCTCTTTTTATGAACATTGGATTTTACCTGCTGTTTGGTTCAAAAACATGTCATATTTTTACTTTATGGCGTTCTACAACCTGTACGACGGGCAGTGATGAATGTAGAATTTAGATTTAATGTGTCTACATTAGCGTGAAGGGAGGATAGGAAATCATTGAGGAAAAGCAGCCCTTGGTACGATCCGAGCGGGACTCGAACTCAAACTTACCTATCACCAGCAAACAAGACTAGACGGTCTTGAGATCTAGTGTACGTGCCCACCGGTGTGGGTTATGTCAAGTTGTAATTCTTTTCTCGATCATGATTATTTTTCAATATTAAGTGGACCGAAGCTCATTCACGAAGTCACCTCCTCGCCTCGTGTAGTGTGGACTCTTGTGTTGAAGGAAGAGGACGTAACTGGAACCAGGTCGGGAAACACCCCTTTCAGTGTGACAGGAGGGTGACATACTTTTAGAGGGTAGGTTCATTCTTTATTTATATATAACCCAAAGGATGGTTAAATTCTCAACCCACCGTCATGTCATCTGTAAGGCCTAGGCAACACTAAATAGGCGTACAAGGGAAATGAGGAAAGGAGGTAGTTTACCGTTACTTTCCTAACTTATCCACAAGGTAATTAATTATTGTACATCAGTCTGCTAAGCCCACCAACTGACTCTACAAGTGACACCTTTACTCCATTCATCACAGGGACTGGTTGTATATTGAATGGTATTACTGAGATTTGAACCCCAACCTCCGCGTCATAGGCGAATCAGATGAGGTAGATAACTTTTGTTCGCGTACCCACTGATGCGGATTCCTTCTAAAGTATGTTTTTTTAACGCATAAGAGACTGTACATTGCTAATTGGCTCGTGAGGTCCAAGTTTCCTGGTCTGTAGCTTTGTCCACCCTTTGAGAGTCCTTAATTCAAATCCCGTGTAGCGCGCTCAATGTGTGTACATGGCGGGCGGTTTCTGTTTGATACTCACGCTCTTTGTCTCTCTCTTTCTCTCACACACACTCACACATTGCAGTACCAAGTTACATGTTCCTTCCCTATGAGAAGATCTCCGTGAGAAGTTTCCGTGATCACCTCCTCACTCGTCTGTTCTCCCGCCCCTACGTTGGTTCCTATAGCTTTATACCTCTTTGTCATTTTGTTTCTTCGATGAACCCGCATTGGTGCACACAATGGCTTAACGCGTCACTCTTGTGTTATACTGGGTTGCCCGGTGACGGGGAGTCCTAGTTGAACGTACTGAGGGCGGTTCCCCCCTTCCCCCCTCCTATAAGGCTTTCCACTATCTCTCTCCACGCTAATGCAAGTACCCTTAGTTTACGCTTTAAGGTAGCAAGCTTACCTAGCATTATTCCACAACGTATGAACAAGTGGTTCTCCAACTTTATTTTAAATTGTATCCTTTTGTCATGACTAAAAGTCTAATGTACCCCCAGGGTAAGATTTTTTTCCCCAAATGTAAAATGTCGGGTAATCAAAGGAGACAATTTTCCCTGAGTCTCCTCGAAAATTCCCCACCACGTAGGTTATCATGTAATTTTGCTCATTTCCCCTTGAGATCTGTGCTAACGTTACCTTTGAAAGTCATGCGCGCACACTTAGGGGTATGCGTACCCCAGTTTGAGAACCACTGGTATAAATTATGAGTTACTTACTTATAAGATAAGGTCAGAGTGTAAGTCATCAAGATAAACCTACTATCTTTCAGGATAAATGGAGTGTACATTTGCTCTAAATTTCTACCTACTAAGACGCGGGTGACTGTGGGGGAGGGGGGATCACAACTCTGCTATGTCTATGCTTCCCCTCCTTCTCTATCTTGGAACATCCTACCCCTTGTTACTTTGTTCCGGCTCTTTCCCAAATAAGATTTAAGATAGTTCCTTATGTAGTCACTAGATTCACTGCCATCTAGGGGTGTTGTTTATGTTTTGAAAATCACAGTCTGACATACTTTTTTTTTGCCGCACCAGCCATTAATAGTAAGGTAATACGATAAACAAAAATGTACATAGTAATCTACATTGTTTAAAGATCTTACTGTGACTGTAATAAATAGAGCCAAAATCGATTCATTTTAGCGCAACAGTTTGTATAGGCCCTTAGACGCTAGCCCTTGTCGCACTCCCTTAAATCCAGGACTATATGTTAGTGTGTGTCCTCTTTCGGAAAATAGAAACTTTTATATGGGTTCAACATACATTTCCGCAGTTGAACATATAATATTGAAGCACATTGATGAAAATGTACATGGTTGAAAATAGGGCATACTCCTCTTGAGCTAAGCTGAAGTGGAGTGTTGTGTGCAAATATTGATTTCATATTTAGAATCGTCCTGATGTAATTGGATAGTTTTAAGTTCTTTGATAGATTGTAGTAGTCTTAATAAAACCAACACATGCTGTTAGTATTTACAAAAATGTAAGATAGGTATCTGAAAAAGGTATTTAGACAAAATGTTGTCCATGCAACTGAATTGGTTATTTTGATTTGATACGTAATATTCTTTAATGTTTGTTATAGCAATATTATTAGTAATGTATATTATTTACTTACCTAAACTTAACTTGATGATTAGGATGAATCAGTCTTTTTTGGTATTGAGACCATCTAATAAATGTATTCCGTGTGTTTACTTTTGTTCGTTGGTGTTTCATGTCCGGACTAATAATCTTTACGAACAAGAGTTAAGTAAGCTCAGAGCCTAAATAGTAATGTTTGTTTAGATGAATGCGAACGGCGGCTCTTCTTTGAACGACCAGATATTTCTTAGAGAATATGCTATTTAATCAGACATGATGAAATAAATGTTTGCTCATTGAATTACGAGTTAACTCGAACAAAAATGTTTTTTAAAACACAGGTTCCTTTTCTCATATTTATTATATTTATTGCTTTGCACTCAACAAAATAATATCAACTAAAACACTAAACGACGTCTATATATGACATTTCTAAAATTTGCTACGAAAAAAAAAAAGCTGACCAAATATTATTTTTAAGAGAGCTGAAATAATTATCAAAATTCTTAGTTTTAGCTGGCTGTATTTATTTCTACCAAATAATATGTCCTCGGAATGTGATAGGTTTGTGTGGACTAATAAAGATGTAGATATACTTGTTTCGATTCCAAAGACAGGTTTATTAACTAATGCACTATAGTTTTATGTTCATTGGTTTGTAATACTGGCGCAGTGCGTGCACTTTCTAACACTTCCCTTGGGTGTGTATAGTCGGATTGCTTTAGGAAGAACATTATCTGACTTCAAAAAGTATATAGATTGGTTTTAATGCATTCATACGCCAACCAAGGGTTAAGTATGTTTATATTTCCTTTTTTACGGAGAAACTAGGGTTTATATTACTGACCTTAATACTTTTATTTTTATATATTTGCCAAATGGTTTTTAATTTGGCGTATTGACCATAGAAATTGGTTCCTTGTCCTAGTTAATAGTTAGGTTTGTAGCCTTGCGTTTTTATAATGTGGCCGGCTGGAACCGTTTGAATATATTTTGGTGTGAACCATATTTTGAAATAACCCATCGTATAGTTAAATATTACATTGCCGCTGAATATCTTCGCGGAAATTTGTTGATTAACCCACCTCGGTGGCATAGTTAGCCAACACTCGAGTTGAGCTAGACTGCCAAGGACGGGTAGATCGAGGTTCGAATCTCGGTCGGGTGAACTGGGGGTGATTTTTCCTAAATAGTATTCCTCTCTCCCACCACGTAAATGGGGGTTCACTTCCTTTAAAACCAACCTTCCCAATCCCTAATCCATTTAGCGTAATTAGTACTTAAGCGTATAACCCGAACGGGTAGTAAGACGCGGTGAAAAATAAAAAAATATTGCTTACTGAGTCATAGCCCCTTTAATTTTGTAAATACAGGACAAAAGTCTAGGTTGGTATACCTGGAAGAGGAAAAAACTCTGTTGTAATCTCTAATCATATGTTTTATAGAACCTAGATTGTAAATTCTACTTATCTTATTATATAAAACGTAAATGAATTCCATACGACAATAATTCCTGAAGGTCTAACCAACAAATTTAATAATACATTTTAAATAAAAACTCTTACAATGAGGCAGTGCCTACAAATTTTAAAATTGTTATAGATTGGATAAGTATAATAGGATTTTTGTTGGAAAGACATTTTATAAAATACTAACACATTTTTTTTTCTAATGGTCCACATTGATGACATTTTATTCTACTATTAGTGTTATTTTATAAGTATTGACACTATATACCAAAAGTGAAAGATGTAAATCACATGACTTGAAGTATGAATTGATGATATGGTCCTTACTACGAGAAACCTACTATAGTAAGACGTGGTGCACGTAACAATAGAGGCGGCTGTAGGAGCTTACAATATGCGCCGCGTATCGGAACCACAGGCTATTACAACAAAAAACACGCCGGTTTTATCGCCAGACCACTGCCGCCATTGCCTTCTTCTAAACGACTTATTATATTACATTTTTAGATTGGGTCGCTACGAGCAATTAATGTCGGAAATTGAAAAGGTGGGAAGGGTGGGTGGGTTGGGTTACAGGAGGAGTGGTACAATCGAGCACATGGAACATGAAATGAAACACCTATACGTCTGTAAACGCAGAGTTTTTGCGCCAAAAGGCAAACTCCGGAACATGATGTGAAATGCACGTTATCAAAATGAACACGACTCATTAAGTTGTTATTAATCTCCCAGACCTTCTTCAGTGGCCGAATGGTCTAAGACACTGGTACTCAACCCAGGGTACGCACACCCTTAGTGGTACACGAATACATATTAAGGTGTACGTAAAATAGAAAATATATACATACAAATAAATTATTTTATGAAACGGTTAATTATCAAAGACAGATTTAGAGTTAGTCACAAGAAACCCTAACATAAGGACATGGGATCAAGTTTATCAAGTGCCACATATGTAGATTATATAATACCACTGGCGCAGCCAAGAGGGGGGGAGGTTCAGGGTTTAACACCCTTCTCCTCCCGACCTCACTACCCACCTACCTCTTTTTCATCCCTAAAGCTGTTGAAATCATACGTGAGGAAATCTACAAATGAAGACAGACTTAATGGGCTTCATGTACATACAACCAGAGATGTCAGTAACGAACCCACGGGGCAAAATACCAGATATGGCCCAGAACTTTCTATGAAGCCAAGGAAACTTAACATAAGACTAGCTCAAAAGTAATTTTGTCAGTTAAGAGTTAGTCCAAGTTGTTTCATTTGAATTTTCAGATTTTAGCTCATAAAATAATGTTATAAATCAAGTTTCCAAAATGAAATTTATTGAATTTTGCATGTTTGTATATTCTATTAGTATGCACGAAAAAAAATTATTAAAAACTTAATAGTCACAATAATTACATAATTATTTCCATTTTTATAAATTTTAAATTATTTTTGATATTATTGTATTTCTTTTGATGTATCTGCATTTTGCAATACTTAAAATTTTCGATTTTTTCTGCGGGAAAAACAAATGAACCCCGCTTAGTTGGTCAGTGAAACTAAACTCCACCCACGAACGAATCCTGGCTGCGCCATTGCATAATACAGCTTGCATTATGCACTAACAACTTTGGGTGTATAAAGCTGAAGCTCAGTAATATCTAGAGATACGCGAATATAAAAGGTTGAATATCATTGGTCTAGATTCTAAAAGATGTGTTGAATTTAGAACAGCTCGCACCGATAATACGGTAATCTCGTGATTGGTTTAGTTAGGCTTTAGAGGCATCGCGTGGCTACGTTTCTGTTTTGCGGTTGTGACTCCACAGTAAGGCGTTACGCTCGTGTTAGACTGGTATGCTGATGATGGGGAGATCAGAGCTCAAATCCTGGCTGGGCCTACTGAGTGTTTTTTCCTAAATGGTTTCCCATTCTCTTTCCACGCAAATGCGGGTGTATTACCTCTAGAATTCTTTCTTCTCTATCCCTATTCCATTATGTTTAATTATTGTATATGCGTATAACCGGAACAGATAGTAAGACGCAGTGATTTAAAAAAAAATCATCCCCAGAGTTGGATTTAGTTTCCGCTTATCTGATTCGATGAGCGCACAGACTAAGGCGTCAGTTTAATCTTGTCTTATACAATAGTGATGGGGAGTTCGACGTTAGAATACCCGCCTAGGGTTCTATGGGTGCGTTCTTAATTCTCCTTTGACATGCGGATACATTTCATGTAAATTCTATCTCGTTTTACGTTGATGTAAATACTCTGATAACACAAATTGGTGGATCCTACAAACACCCAACCACCCCTTCTCTCTCATTCACTCTCCCCCTTCTATCACCACCTATGCCCGAATAAAATGTATTTAGTAACGGTCTTGTTTGAGTAATATAACCGCAAGGATCTACTATGAATTGTCCATAAAGTGTGGCTGTTATAAGGCTCAGTAAAAAAGTTCCCGTTCCCAACTATTATGTCACATTTTTTTTATAGAGGGGACTGAATTGTATCCATTCGGAATGGTATCCATTCCGATAGTTTTGTAAAAAACTGCTTTTGTGAAAAATCAGAATTGTATCCACTGGAATTATATCCACTAAAACTGGAATTGTATCCACTCGGAATGGTATCCATTCCGATAGTTTTGTAAAAAACTGCTTTTGTGAAAAATCGGAATTGTATCCACTGGAATTATATCCACTAAAACTGGAATTGTATCCACTCGGAATGGTATCCATTCCGATAGTTTTGTAAAAAACTGCTTTTGTGAAAAATTGGAATTGTATCCACAAATGGCCGACTTGAGGTTTAACAGAAGGAACGTTTAACTTACAAACTTTGTCACACTTCTGGTAGAGGGCAGCAGGATGAAATCTTCTTAACTTACTAATTGTATACTAGAGTGCAGCCTTGTCTAAAAATATTTTCTTAAACATGAAGTATTCATTCTCTTTAAAGATTGCACTGCATACTAGAAAATTAATTTGCAATCTTATTTAACTAGTAAGATTTTTTTTTTTCAGGTCAATACATTTTAAAGTATGTATAGACTTCTATAATTTTAAAGAGATAAATCAATTATTTTTTTTTGCAACAGACTTTAACCACTATGTTAAAAAATTGATGTCAAACCCGGCAAAAGGTTGGAAACCACTAAACTAAGCTCGCATTTCACCCACAGGTTAATGTTCGAATTATACATGTGAATTGGGCATTTTCCTCTTCATACTCATCAAAATGTTAGTGATGGATGTTATCATTTATCAATATATTTTATGGCCAGGAGATTTTAAAAAGTGACTTGATCATCGTTGTAGATGTTAATTCTCGACAATTAGCTATGGTTAAACTCTATAATTTAGGCTAAGAATGGAAATACTAGGCTTAATAAGATTAACCTAACTCAGATCAAAACAGCCAATGATCATTTGATTTCGACGTCTGTTTATGAAATTTTCGATCTGTCGTCTTTTATATAATGCGTGAGAGAGAAATAAATTTTCGAGTATTTTCTTTTTCTTTTAACACTTGATAAGAAACGCAAATTTTTAATAAATGTCAGGCTATATTTATTATATTTCGTGTGATGAATTGTTACTAAAATATCTAAATATCATAAATATGTACAAAACCTTTATAAATTTATGGGACAAATAATGAATACCGATAGGTCGTCTCGCTCTTAGATTGTAGTAGATGCGCTTATAGATACTTACGTCTCTTTCTATCCCATTGGTATCCCTGTTAACGCAATTCTTTTTCTAATCAGCGGAGTTTCAATTACGTAGCTTAAAAATAAACACAATTATTTATACGAGATAAGCACCCAATATTTATTATACAACATTCACTGATGCATCTAATGAACGCAATATATAAGAAAAAAACTTATTCTTAAACCACTTTTTTTCAACCAAATTATGAAAATTAACATTGTCTTTCAGCTTCAAAAGTCTATATATTAATATCACGCCATAGTGTGGGAAATACAGTAATTTTATGGTGGTTGTAATAATTGTGGTGAACATCGCTTGCAAATACTGTCACCGTTAGTAATGAAGTTGGGGCTCGAATCTGTAACGAAACACCTAGCATAAATTCAACACTACCACAGTTGGTAGTGGGTGTGCCAACCAAGCTAGGCGTCCTGAGTTCCATTACCGATATGGTCATAGATGTATTATTAATAAAATGTCGAATGGGGCTTGAATATTGTTCTAAATCGTGCGCTGATAAGAGTATGACTGAAAAATGAACTGTTTGGGAAAAAAGATTTTGTATTAAAATAACACGTTAAACATGCCAACCAATATTGTGTATTATATCTTAAGATAAAAACAGGGAGCAACTATTTTTACTTGAGTATTTTTGGAAGAATCGAATACAGCCGATTACGATACACAAAAGGTGTAGTCGACTACTTTTACTCGATTCTTCCCATCACTAGAGCTCACTGAGCATAGGACATGAGAAAAGCAGTGCGTCCAATTCACATTAATAAAATTCTTGCCAGAATTCATAAACATTGTCTCGTTTCTCACTAGATTTGAATAAATTAAAGCTAGATTTTCAATAATCATTTTTTAACATAGTGGTTAAAGTCTGTTGCCAAATAAAATAATTGATTTATCTCTTTAAAATTATAGAAGTCTATACATACTTTAAAATGTATTGACCTAAAAAAAAGAATCTTACTAGTTAAATAAGATTGCAAATTAATTTTCTAGTATGCAGTGCAATCTTTAAAGAGAATGAATACTTCATGTTTAAGAAAATATTTTTAGACAAGGCTGCACTCTAGTATACAATTAGTAAGTTAAGAAGATTTCATCCTGCTGCCCTCTACCAGAAGTGTGACAAAGTTTTTGCGTTAAACGTTCCTTTTGTTAAACCTCAAGTCGGCCAAAACGTTCCTTCTGTTAAACCTCAAGTCGGCCATTTGTGGATACAATTCCAATTTTTCACAAAAGCAGTTTTTTACAAAACTATCGGAATGGATACCATTCCGAGTGGATACAATTCCAGTTTTAGTGGATATAATTCCAGTGGATACAATTCCGATTTTTCACAAAAGCAGTTTTTTACAAAACTATCGGAATGGATACCATTCCGAATGGATACAATTCCGCTCCCCCTTTTTATACTATGTTTGTCTTCATTTCACGGGGTTAGCGTGGAGTTGACTATTGGAGAAACGCTCTTTGGGTCTGGATGGGCCTTAGCTCGTGTCAACCACATTGGCTCTGAGGCCCGCCTAATGGGGCGTGTGTTGAAACTTATGGACTATGCCCTTATGAGTTATGCCAATCATATCTTGACAGGATATCTCCATGTTGGTGGTCCCCGAACAATGTTCACTCTGGATGGGTGGAAGAAACCCTGTGCAGTCACCTGTCCTGTGACGGGGAAGTGAGAAATCCTCGTCCGCTGCACATCAAGCATTTGGTAGTGCGCACCCGGTTTCCGTAGGGAACAAACTTATTCTGGCCTCCGCAAGGTCACCGCTAGGAAGCTTAGTGTAATGCTACGGTAATCCCTAAAGCTGAGCCCCGGGATTCCGCCGTAACGTTGGGCTTTACAAATGGAAGGAACAACTATTCTCACCCCTGGAGCTATAATAAAGAGGCGGGGGCTCTATCGGTCTACATTATGACGAATATCGTTAAAATACGACCATGGTAAGCTAAGGAAGACTGAGGTGAGTTGGTAGTTTTTCACCGTTGATTGGTAGGTGCTTTGCCGATTATAGAACTGTGTGGTTTACTTCATGATAATATGCATTCTTTAATAGGATAGTGTTGTATAGGTACCTACGGTGCGCAGCAATGAACGGAGATGGATGGACAATGGCCGTCTTAATTTACCATTTAATAACTGTAATTAAACTATGTATTCCACTAGTTACCCTTGTTGCAGGCGAGATATCAACCCACACACCTCTGGACAGGGAGCTTAGACCCCAGCACGAGCTAGTGGTGGAGGCCAGAGACCAAGGAAGTCCTCAGAGGAGTTCAAGGGTTGCCGTCAGGATAAAAGTGTCGGATGTGAATGACAATGCACCTGATCTGGTGGACCCTAGAGAGGATGTCGTCAGCGTGAGGGAGGAACAACCCCCAGGGACCGAGGTGGTCCGCGTCAGGGCGGTTGACAGGTCAGTTTGTAGCTTAATCTGATGTGCAGTTCTGATTGGTATGGGACACAAACAGTATGGGGTACAGCATATAGAATTTAATAATATCGCTCCTGCAACATTATCTTACAATTTACCTATACACTTCTTAAGAAATCTAAAGATAGAATAATATGCCCGTGACATGTTACCAGCTAAATGTATATATAAGTTAATATTAAAATACAGTACTAAATCTAAAAGTATGCGCGAATGTATCTTCATCTTTTGGAAACTCCATGTTGTTGGTGTTCTTATCCCAGAGGTTTGAGTATCTAGAAGGTGTAAACTATTTACAAAGAATTAAATGTTGCACTATGAACTATACATAAATATTGGTTTGAATTTTAAACATCTAGGAACGCTCTGTTTAAGGAAGTGATATTGAGGATATTTTCAACGAGTAGTAAATGTGTAACATATACAAAAAGAAAGTTTCATATAAATTATTCTTCAAATAAAATATCAAAATTGATATTATATGATACCAGGAATATTTTAGTGATGTTTCAATTTTCATTTTAAGAAAGTTCACTCAAAAATTCAAGCTATAAATGTCAATAGTTCAGGAATATTTCGCAATCATATTTTTATAAATGAAGACATGGATGTAAAAAAAATTTAACTGGCGCTAAACCTTTGAAATATTTAAATGTTAATCAAATTTTAAATATTAAAGAGGTTTTCAGATTTGCTCACAAAATCAATGTTACGTCAAGGACAATATTTTTGTGGAGTTATTTAAGCAAATATATAGAACACCAACAAAAACACAACTCTTTTGACAACTCAGTGTGTGATAAATAATACTTAATTATATTTATAAATAATCGGAAAGAATAAACAAAAATGAGAATGTCACATTTTATGGTGAGACAAACCTAATGAATTCAACAAAATATTTCCATATCGCTAGATACAAAGTTGTGATAAAGTTTCTTCTCATCTTTAACGCTGGGTTTGACCCTCTCACAGGGATCTGGGTGAGAACGCCTCGGTGAAGTACTCCCTGCTGAAGGGCCGTGACTCTGACGGGCACGGGGTGTTTACGGTAGACGCCTTGTCCGGAGTGGTCCGCACCACTACCGTGTTGGACCACGAGGATCGTGCAATATACAGGCTCGCCGTGGCAGCCACTGACGGCGGCGACCCTCCTCAACAGACCGTCCGACTGCTCAGGGTGGAAGTCCTCGACCTCAACGACAACAGGCCCACCTTCACCAGCTCCAGTCTCGTCTTCAGGGTGAGTACTTCTCCACTTCATAAGACCATTCATTTAAAGAAGAACATGATTTATAAATACCACAGCCTTGTTGTCAACACACTTAACCTTTATTATATTCTGAAAATTGAAAAATAACACTTGTACACGGGAATCGAACCCGGGACCTTTGACTTAGTACGTCACTGCTCTAACCACTGAGCTATCCAGGATTCGTCTCGTGCCCAGGGTCATTCTTCACTCATATTTTAAGGCAAAGAGTCTATGATTGACTTAGGGACTAATCCTTAATTGCTCAGTGGTTATAGCAGTGGCGTACTAAGTCAAAGGTCCCGGGTTCGATTCCCATGTCCAGGTGTCATTTATCAATTTTCAGAATATGATATCTGTGTGGAGTGATCCCTCACTAAATGCATACATAATAGCTTCAGATATTTGATTCTTAACACTTAACTTTACTAAACCAAATCTTGTCCTCATAGGAAGGACACATACGTTATGTAAATTTTGTTTGTCATCTAGTTTGCGAGGAACATGATGCATACATATCCTCAACCTTAAGCCTAGCATCCTTATTTTCATTACTGTCTTCAGGGTAATTACTGTCCCGCTATACAAGTTAATTCAATTCTAGAATGACATTCTTTACAACTACCTCTGCTCCGTCAACTACAGATTCTTCTTCACCTTACCAAGTCGGATGCGTACGCCTAGGTTTGGTATGGTTTAACTACCAACTAAGTGTGTCAGTAACATGATGCATACATCTTCAACCTTCACAAAAACGGTCCTATCATCCTTATCTTTTATTCCTGTTTTCAAAATGTGTGCATCTGCATCATATAAGGCCGTTAGGTCAATTGACTAAAACACACCAATCTCATTGGAAATCAACCGCTTATAGAGTAATGTGTTTTTTTTGACATGTCACCGCAGAATTGTGAACACAGCGAAAAGTTAATCTTCTTGCATTCAGCAGAGCGAAGAATTACATTCACTCTCGTAGTGTAATTGAGGGATTCGGGG